>ONZP01000686.1:0-10964 GCA_900312805.1 Fusarium torulosum
CCCCCAGTCAATGTCAATCTCATCATCAATTATCCTCCTTTTCGTCATCATTCATCCAAAACATCCAAACTCATTATTCTTCTAACCTCATATTACACGCCCGAGGAAACTCTTATCAGCAATCCTGCATAACCAAGAAAAGTGATACCCAATCACGACAAACCCGAAAAACAAGCCATCGCAAAGAAGAAAAAAGGCTTGCTCCAAAAAGAGCAACACGCACGCACCACACCCCCACGATCATACCAAAAACGCCCACTCACACTCGTCAACGCAAGCACACCTCTCCTAACGCAAGTACGCGTGGCCGGGAAGACTTTTGGGCGGCTTTTACGCCTTTTAGACTTAATCCCACGGATTAGCTTTAGCTCCCTTTCTCTGTCTCTCAGCTCTCTCGGCCTTTTTTATCGAAGGGGGGTGAGACAAGGCTGCTCCAGCTCCGTAGGAGGAAAGGAAAACAGGACGACAACAACAAATCGACTTTAAGCTTTAAAGTGCTCCATCAACCATCTTTTTTTATCCTTCCCTACCCCCTCCGCTCAGTCGCTACTGTTTTTGGGATTGTTCGAAGGAAAGCACTTTTGGAATATAAAGAGAAGGGAAGTTGGGAAGAGAGAACCTTAATTGTTCGTCGATCGATCGTTTGCGACGCGCAGTTTCAAGAAACTCTCTTGTCTTGGATCTTCTACACCATTGATTGGACATTCACACCTTGTCCGCACTCGGTCTTTTTTATCTGGGAAACTTCCCGAGTTCGTACTCACAATGCGCTCACCAACCTCTCTCATCTTTCTGTTTACCCTGTTTATGTCCTTGGCATTCGCTGCTCAGGTTCATATTTCAGGTAACAGAGCACCTACTTCACAATTCACAGCACATGGTAAGTCCACAGCCTTGCAATCCACATTTCCTCCAACATGATCAATGAAGTACATTATATGCTTTACTTCTTCAGTTCTAACAATCTCCCCAGGTGTTGCATCCCAATTACCCTCCCGCGACCGAGCCATCATCGCCCAAGACCGTGCGAGACAGGTCGCCCTATCGCAAATGCTCGAAACAGGCGTCAAAGTATCCATCGTTGAGACCGCCTCCGTCAATGTCAAGGCCTTCGCGCAAGGCGGCATGAGCTTCCTCTTCGGCCTGGCGTCTTCGTCAAACGACGTCCTCGACTACATCAACAACGGCACCACCTCTGTGTTTTCGCGATCCGTCACCAGCGAGAAGGGCAGCGCAGCTTCCGGGCGGAAACACGTTGCTTACACCAGCATCGCCCTTGTTCTCGTCATGCTCTTCTTTGCTGTATGGATGTGAACAGACCAGCCGAGCCCCGTTGACGGGGTCTCTCGACGATACAAACTTTCTACCACTCTTTTTTTTGTTTTTTTGAACGCGCGCATAAAAATATTATGATACCCCCACCGGATTTGGCGTTTTATCTAGGTCGGCTTTTTCTTGTCTTTTTCGCATATACAAATTTCTACTTCTCTAAGTGGATGCTGGTTCATGGTTTGGAGATACATTCCTTGGTGGAGCCTGCAGCTGCGCTGCTTCCGGAGGACTGTGGTTGATGGATGGATGATTATGGTTTGATAAATAATGATGGCTACGTAATGACGTGTTTGGGATGGGATATGGGAATATGGGAATGTGCAGGGAATCTCGATGCGGATCATGTGCATTGCATCCCTGGATGGTTTGTAATATTTCAAGGAATACAGATAGACATGCATGGGAGCAAATCAAGCAGAGAGTTACAACCAGTCTCTTGGCTATGCTGTAATGGAAGTCTGACATCAAAGGCTATTCCAATTGCAGTTGCAGTAGAAATTCAATCTATACTACTTTCAAAGCACCCCAGTTGTCACATAGTAGCCGCAAAAACCATGATGATAACCGCAGATACGATAACCAAACTTGGTCCGAGGAATGAATGACACACACTCGACTTCACCCCAACTTCCCCAAATTTGACCCCTGCACTAACCGTCTCGTCTGCCTTATCGCTACGAAACAACCTGGCGATCACAGTTCTTGGCATAAAGTGCTTGCGCAATGCCTGCAGAGAACCGCCCGCCGTACACGTCGTCCCCTCGGGACAGCATCCCCCGACGAGGTCTTGCCCGCACTGCGTCGTGTTGACCGCGCAAGCTTTCGGATGTTCTTCGTCGACGATGTATTCGTCAGTCATGGCGCAGCAGCAGATTCCCTCAGTAGCCTCGTGGCAATCTTTTAGCGGCGGGCAGCAGAGGTTCTAAAATAGTCGAGGGTTAGTCTAGCTGCGCTTGTGTTTGGGGATGAGATGAAACGGACCGGTTCAGAGAAGGCTTGGCAGTTGTTGCAGACTGGCAACGGCGGACGGTAGCTTTCTTTCTCTGCACCATCATGTGCCGTTTTCAGGACTTGGTTGTGTGCTGAGGCGAGGTTCATGATGTTTTCGTCCGAGTGCTCCTAGTGACCATTGGCCGTCTCGACGATAACGATGATGACAACGATCACCACGGCGAGGAGGAGGATGGATAGAGAGCCCATGAAGAGATAGCGGAATCGGTAGTCGTATCTGTGCTGTGATCTGCCCCAGGGGTTGCGGGTATGGGTCTGGCATTGGTTCTTGTCGATCATAAGGAGCGTGGGGTAGATAGATTGCGGGAGATGGCCTCTAGGGTGCATGGGATATAGGCTTTAGGTGGTTGTGTGATGGAGAAAGGAGAGGTTTAGGGAGTGATGTGTAAGTGAATCATAGCTTTGTATTGCTGGTGCAAGTATTCAGGAGACTCTTTCCTCAGATGCGGGGGTAATCATCCTACATTCTCGAGTAGGTAGGTGGTCCCACGGGTTACCAGAGACAGATTTGGTGGTATGTAACCTTCAACAACTCATATTTTCAAAGCAAGTCTGGACTCTCAAACCAAGTTTGGTCGAGGAAAGACAGCGCTAGCTTATATCGTGAGTCTACGAGAGCTCTTCCTAATCCAGCCAAGAAAGAACAATGCTGAGCTGTACATGGAGAGAATTCACTAAACTCCTAAGCATCAGATAGGATTGATACAAGCTGGATAAGAACTTAATAAATGTCACTTTGAGTTTTATATCCTTTGATAAGTTAGGCAAAGCGGCTAATAACCACGGAGAAGCTCGTAGAGTTAAGAAGCAAGATGTGTGTATTCACTCGAGCGGTCCATCTTCACCTCGGGTCTAGCTATGAAGTTGTCAAGCCATTATGGCCCCATGAGGATACAAAGAACTAAAGATATGCCATTTGACTAATGGTACATTTCCATCTCTCGGATACAGCTTGCTGCATTGGCAGCTCCTTTCCCATCATGCTCTATCGATCGGAAGAGGTCGACTCAGAAGATGTAAGCAATTTCAAGAGGCGTCTCCTTGAGCTTATCACACGGCTATGGCGCTCAAGCGAGCAATTGACTGGCGCCAAAGAACCATCAACCCGAGGCCAGCCTCAATAGTAAGTATCCCCCTCGATCATAACTTCCAGAGTCTGTCAAGTCCAGTAAATGCTGCTGAGTTGGAACCTGCCTTCTTCGATGCAAAACCATTTCCACCATATTTTCTCTGGGTTAAGATCTCTTCAGAGATCTGCATATGAATCTTTGGCTGTGTATTTCCCTCCATCCCACCGTTGTGGTATTCCTTGGTAAGGAAATTCTAAAACTCACTAGCCCGCGTTCGATTTACGTTACCTGCTCGCTCATGAGCAGAGACTTGTCGTAGATATCGCTTACTTGGACTTTGGGTTGGCTGGAGGAGTGTCGCATATATTCCAAAGAAGGCTATTTTTCACTAGACCATCATTGGTTTCAGACCTCAGGATCAATGGCTGATATATAGTATGCTAGTTATATAGGCTAGACTGGCTCCGGCAACGTTGGTGGACAAGATGCGTGTTTAGGGGGCAGCAACTGGCAGAAACAAAGCCCAGAACGCTGTTGGATAGAGACGGATATATTGTTGGTATCATGAGATTGAGTAAGAACATCCCATGGCAAGTCAAATAACTCTGGTTGGACGGTAACCCTTGGCGTGCTGCTTAATTGATAGTATATTCTTGATCAATTGTTCAGAGATGTGAGTTTGCAGTGTCGTTTTGGCTTTGAGGAATGATCTGTAGGTCTTCAAATACATCTGCATCTTCTCGTTCAGGCAGTCGTACCCACTGGAACTTATAATATTCCAAGATAGAACATAAGTCCAGCCGTAGGTGGAAGAAACTGATTATAAAGCTAAAGTTTAGGAAGAGTTATATTCATAGTGAGAATACCTAAAATCTTTACGGTTGTCCCAAGTTAAGATACCGACTTTCTAGTTATGCGCAATAAAGCAACTAGATATCTTACTTCTCTTAAGGCCTTTGTATTTCTGCCTTACCATGTTATGGTTTTATTCCTATACATGGGAAAACTTAGAGTCGCTTATTCGCCAGAGCAGTTCAATATTAGCCGCGGAGGACGAAGCTAAACTCATAATACAAATGTCAATAGTAGCAGTTGATTAGTGCTACATGAGCAAGTATATCCCTCAAATAATGTCCAAAAAGAAAGGAGAGAGGAAAACAAGGGAAAAAAGCTCTAGACAATTGTTGAACTGGTTTAGAAAGACATCCTGGCCTGCCAGCTGCCACTGCAGTGTCACCACCTATCATCGGAATAACAGAAAGCGGAAAAGCTTATGAAGAACTCCGTATACGAGGTAAGTTGTTGGCGCATATCTAACGAGAAGCACATGATCATTCTCCATTAATTCTTCAGCGTCTTGGCCGAGCTTCGGCATGTTTTCGTGGAGGAATAGTAACGAAATCCGGCATGGTTTTTGCCTTCCAAGCACGTTGAGGAGATCGATACTTAGGGATGTAAGACTTGAGAAATTGGATGTCCTCATGCCTCCCTGCCGTTAAGCAGTATGGTATGACCAAAACATAATTTACTGACCACGAGTGGCCGGCTGCCACTGCCGAGTCGCTGAACATGTTCCTGAAGGAAGTATTACAATGTTAAAACCTCAGCCATGGGGAGAGAGGCAGCCTCTTGAGATCCACTCTCGAACCTTTGTCACCACCCATGTTAAAGTCGAGACCTTCAACGAAGACTTATCACTAGGCAAGGAATAGGGGAAGACCGGAGGCGTTATATAGACCCGGCGACCTCGTCTAGTTAACGCCGGTGCGTTTCTTGGTGTGCCCTTGTCCTTCTTCTGATCCTTTTGTGCCACATGTTTAAAAAAGTCCACGTACAGGCGTCTCTGGCCAAAGAGATTCTCGTTATGTTGCCCCCAACTTGTAGGCGGGAAAAGTGTTCCTACAGACGTGTCCAATTGTTTAAACACACCCTCAAAGTATATTTTGCGTTGGCCTGCAGAGGCTATGGTCAAAGTTGGTTCCAGTGAGTATTTACTTTCCTCGTGGCGATCGAGTAAAGAGCCATTGATATTATGGTTTATCCGAAACACATATTTATATGGATTGCCACTTACACGCTTTATAAAGCATCCACGATAGCTCCGAGTGAGAAAGACAGTGTAAGTTTGATGAGTATATTAGCCAATCATAATGTACCGTTCATGGCCAAGAATCTTTGGAGGATAAATTTTGATACCACCTTTCCTCAACGAGCCTGGCGCGAGAAACTTTCTAGCAGCAACCAATAAAGGCGTTCGTAATCCCGGTCCCCCAGCCATTGTTCAACTCCATATCCTGGTCGGCAAAATAACCACCGATATCCCCGCCTGATTTTTTCGAAAATCTTCAATTGAATCAAGTACTGGCTTTGTCTTTATCGTACCTGCCTGGAACCCAGCAACATCGTAAGGCACTCGGATATGGATCAATAACCTCGCGGCCCCGCGGCGAAAAAGTTAGTGTCTAAAACATCAACCTTGATCATTCAACACAGCGTCCAATATCGATTCTTCTGTTTTGAAACGACTTACACGAGTTTTACAGACCCAGTCTTCTTCTGTGTATCGCGATTAGCAGGGCCGTTTTGCAGGGCTTTTCTTTCTCAATCTACCATCATCAGAGACGCCTCACGACTACGCCGCCGCGCCGAACGACACCACGCCACGAGTTCTCTTGCTAGAGATAGGACTGGAAGACTCCTGGAACGTGCTTCTACTGCGTATGCTTTGATAAAGTCGTCATGATGGCTGAGCCCGCCCAGCCCGAGCTCAGCGCGGTCATGTCCCCGACGGGTGCGTACTGTAGAATGTCTTTGCCAGCTTGCGCGGGACAAACTTTGCTTCGCCATGCCAAAAACAACCAATGCTGACTGCCGTGACCGTAGGGATCAAGCAAGAGCCCAACCATGAGGTGGACATCCTCGAGGGCCTGGGTCTTGACCTTGATTCTATAATGCAAGCCGCGACCAAACGTCCCTTCGAAGACCACTCCAATGGCGACGACCCAAACAAAAGAGTCAAGGCTGAGGCCGAGCCTGTCCATGAAAGCACGCTCGAACTCGATCAAGGAGCCGAAGAGTCATTAGAGGATGGTCTTGCGCTTCTCGTGCAGAATGCGCTCAGCAATGCGAATGACTTTGCCTTCTCAACAGATGATCCCATGGAAATCGATGGGATTACCGACCATCCGCTCCCACCACCGCCTCCTCCTCCATCTCCTCCTTCAATCACGTTCTTTTCCGACCCCCAAACGTACTTGCGCAAGGCCAGTCGACATGCGCTGGGTAATATGGTAGGTGGCGCGACCGTAGAGATATTGCACCGCTCACATGGTCGGCATAGGCACTTTCCGTTCTCCTCTTGTTCTCGCAATCCTTCGACGATTCGATTAAACCGATCCAAGACGCCGATTCACAACACGCCAAGTCTTTTCAACAACTACAATCTTCTTTTGCGCAGATCAAGCAGATCTACTCATCCGGGCCCATTCTGTCAGCAGACGAGCCTGACCTTCAAGATCACGAATCTCGCACGATTCTCGACCTAGCGAATCTTGCTCAATTCGGCATTTGGCTATTGCAGGCCACACCGTCATATTCCGAAGCTCACGAGCACTTCCATGCGATCTTCCGAGGCCAAGTTTCCGACCTTGGCTCCGACGCGCTCGATCTTTACCTCTCCCTCAAGACCCAAGTTGCCATCGATGCGCTTGCCACAAAAACACCGGAACAGTCGAACGAGCAAGTGTTGGAAGAGGCTTTGATCAATGGGATGGAGGATAAGCTACGTGGGCTTCACAATGGGTTTGATCTTACACCTGCCGATTCAGAATTCATCACTTCAGTCCGATTACGGAAAGCTTCGCTCGAAGGCGAGACTTCAACCGAAGCTGGTAAGTGCTTTCGACGGAGCGAGGGGACTATCATGCTGACAATAGTAGCTGTTTTGAGGGACAAGTACAAAGTCGACGATCTATTGCGACAAGTTTCAACATGCGTCAAGACTAGACTGGCATTAATGTCGGATCTCGGATCTAGACTTGGTCATCCCATGCGATCCAGCGAGGAGACTGCGGTCGACCTCTTGGCCGATACTTCTGGTGATCCGAACCTTGACTTGGACGATCTTTCGTCGTTTTTCGAAAAGACAGCATCAACACTTGTTCAGGACACCTTGGCTGGATTCACCAACGACGACACCACCGCGGAGAATACCAACCCTATTCTTGAGGAACCAAATCCCAATCCAAACCCAAACCCCGAGGCGACACCGGTCGTGAGCGAGACCATTGAACCTACACCAGTAGCTGAGCCTACAAAGAGCCCCGAGAAGGAAACTTCTTCAACCCCCCAGACGAACGGGCATACAATAACGGATTACAAGGAACTGGAGGCACTGGTAGCGGAGAGCACGTCCAACTATGTCAAGACGACATTACATGGACTGTCACCCGTTCCCTACCAACCTACAGTTCCAACAAGTACCAGTGAGTTTAACGAAAGCTTGATGGTCTTGGAATATAAACTAACGATATGCAGCACAATCATACCTTAATCAACTCCAGCAACAACAAGCTCAAAATACATACTACTCATCATATACGCAGAGTGTACCTGAGCCGCAGCCTCCGCCACCTGAGCCAGGTCAGCACCTACCACCAAACCAGACCTGTCCCAGTGCAATGCTGTACGACAAAGCGCGTCAAGCTGCTCTCTCCAAAAACTCATCCCATACTAGAAGGGAAGGCCTTCACTCAACACGTCGGCCCTGGACTCAAGATGAAGAGAAAGCTCTCATGGCAGGCCTCGACCTGGTCAAAGGCCCCCACTGGAGTCAAATACTCACCTTGTTTGGACCGGCTGGTACAATGTCAGATATACTCAAAGATCGAACACAGGTCCAGCTCAAAGACAAAGCTCGTAATCTCAAGTTGTTCTTCCTCAAGACTAACTCAGAGATGCCATACTATCTTCAGGCAGTTACCGGCGAACTCAAGACTCGCGCTCCTACTCAGGCGGCGAGGAAAGAGGCGGAGGAACGTGCGAGAATGAACTCGGAAGAGGACCAGGCTAAGCTCCAAGGTATAATGACTCTCGCCGGAGGGCTGCAGAATCCACCAAATGGACAGGGAAGAGCTGCAGGAACACCAGCCTCAGCCGTTGGTTCGGGTGTTATGACGCCTGCTCAAGCTGCTTCGTTGCAGCAAGGTCAGACGCACAATCAAGCAAACGCTCACTCGTATAACCCAGCCACTTCTTCGGGATACCCGCCTTCAACGTTACCGCAAGCCAGGCCCAGCGTTATGTCGGGAGCACAGCAGTCGCCCCATCAAGCTGCTCGTCCGCAGTCCCAGATGTCCATGTCTCCTCAAACTCCACGGACTCAACACCAACAACTACCTCAGCAAAACCACAGTGCGATGCATTCTCCCGCCCATGCTCACGCAGCTGCCCAAAACCGCTCTCATACGTCGACACCCGTCGGTCAACTGCATCACTCTCCTCCGCCACAACACACACCAACTCCTCAACCTGCGGCCCAACACCATAATCGACCTCACTATTCACCTGCTCCGCATACTCAGCTCACTTTCCCATCGCCTTCGCCTACAAATGCTACACCAAACATGCACGCACATGCACACGTGCCAGTGCCGGAGACGCAGATGGATCAGCATATGCACGACAATGCCGCAGAGGCAGCTCTCTTACAAGGCCTCCAGGCTGCAGTGGCAGATTCTCTGTAGGACGGCGATACATGGCTTGAAAATGCCAGTGCTACAAGTGTTGGACTAGGTCCCTACCACCTTATTGAGACTCCATCTCTTCTTTACATTTTTTTCAACGCTTATATATTTATTGAATTCACGATGGACCAGTTGCTCTTTAGCCAGCCAGAGTAACTAGGTACGCATCAGGAGGGGCATCAAAGGCGCAGTCGGCAATGGTCTTTTTTCCTGCGCAAAAAAAGTTTTTCGTCCATAGATTAAAGAAGCCTCGACGGCTGGTTTCGAAAGGAGAGAGGGAAAGGGAGAGAGGAGAGAATGATAAACAGAGAAGTGGAGGTCTTTTGGCTTGGAATGATACCACGAATAAGGAGCATGATATGATGGGTAAGAACTGGAAATAGCCGGTAGTTAGAATATTGAAATTCATGACCCGGCAACGAACGTTTAACTCTGGCGCTGTGATCTCATATGTGGTGTCTCTTATGTCTTGTTCGGCTACTCTCGACGTAGCTCATGCAACAAGGTTCAAGATGTCTTAAGCGGCGCGTCCACTATCTTGATGAACGGAAGCTGAATACGTCTTCCTAATGGTTCGTTACTTAATGCAGCTCGCCGTCTGTCCTGCAGCAAGTGGCGATACCATGTTAAGCTGGTGATACCCCCGTGATCTCGATTCTGGGCCTTGTGAGACGTGCCATTAGAGGTTGACTTGGCGCAGAGCCGCATAGACACAGTAGATAAAGGTATGAACTGGAGTAATAGTCTTGACGAGTGGTAGTCTGCTCCTATGATTCTTTGCGATAATGATCGCGTCGTGATCTCTGATAAACATGTACAGTATACCCTATCGACAAAGACGCGGCTATGAGCCGACATGCGCAGCAACAGGAACGATTTGTCGCAACAGGCCAACTATTCTAAGAATGGACGGTCAGAGTATTTCTTCGCTGTATTGTCAGTTCCATGCCTGCAGACAAATCGAGGGAGGTCGAGCATGTCTCATTGCAAAGCTACCAAGAGCTATGGTTTGCAGTCAGCGTGAGTCAACCCTTGCACTTGGAATCAGACAAGAGTGGCTAAAGTGTGTAAAGACCTTCGATGCCAGGCAGTCGATAATGGGGCGAGGTGTACTTTGGACGTAAAGGATGGGAATACGGCGATATACAAGTATTGCACACAACTCCGTAACTCACATCTTCCGATTTACAACGACTGAGATTGACCACCATGTATAGATCTTTGCGGATTCCCAGAATGTCAAAGCCAGAGATCACAACGTAATGATCAAACCGTTCTGTTTTGTGCCGAACATCGATGCGAACACGACAATTGTCGAAACCCACGAGATGTCGGAGAGTTTTGCACATCGCACACTTGTGACGACTCCTACTGCGTGGCATTCGCTCCAGGCATTGACATAGACGACCCTCGACGGTTTTGTGAACGCCATCGTCGATGCCAGCGATTACAGTGTCCACGTCTCTGCCATACTCGCGACAACGGGCGGCCTTCACCTTTCTGCGGCGCACACTACTGCGAAGCACCTGATTGTGACGATGCTCGTGAGGGGGGTTTCTACTGCCACGCTCATACATGCGCTGAGCAAGGTTGTCTAAAAGGCCATGGGTCTCAGAGGGGTGAGTTCTGCAAAGAGCACAGCTGCAGGACGAGACACTGTCGGCAGAGAAAGCTTGGGAGTGGATACTGTCCTTATCATGAGTGTGTCTATGATGGCTGTGAGGCTGAAGTGGTGGAGGGGCGGTTTTGTGAAGGTCATCAGCGCATGGGGGCTGGGTTTGGGGGAAGAAGGTTCTCGACTCAGGGG
>ONZP01000687.1:0-57392 GCA_900312805.1 Fusarium torulosum
ATATAATAACCTTATTATTAAAACAAATCTAAGGAAAATATTAATAATAAGAACTTCCTTTTTAACTAACTTATATATATATATTAATTAAGATAATAAAGCCAAAAATAGTAGTATTTAAGCCTCTTTTTTATATCTTCCTCTAATAGCTAAATTCATCTTTTTAAGCACTATTTACAATACTAATAGCTCTATAAATAATATTTTAATATATAGATAGAGACCTCTAACTCTAATTTAAATAAGATATTATTCTAAGTTATATAATAATACCAATTAATAAAAAAATTAATCTATATAATCTATAGAGGTATGAGTTTCTTTGGGCGCCCTTCTCGCGGTTATAATCCGAGGTTATAATATTATTACCAGTATTATTTAGTCTTTAAGATAGTACCTTAGGTAATATTAAAGTGCTCTATAACCTTCCTCTATAATATACCGGCCCGTAATTCGGTTATTATTATAGCTCTTTACTCCGGAGTAAATTTATAATTAGATTCGCGATTACCGCTTATCTCTATACCAAAAGAGGGGTTTCCTAAAGTTATAATTAATATAGATATCGCGTATTGAAGTTATGGTGTTATTAATTGAGTTTGTTGAGGGAGCGGGGTATGCTGATGCGATTCCAGACTTTTGACACGTGATTGTATTAATGGATCCACGTTTCTGGCTGAGAGATCGACAAGACTGCATTGCATCTATTAACTAGAGACCAACCAACCCCAAAAAAGAAATGAATGTCAGATCATGAACCGTTAACAATTTTTTTTACTATTTCGACGTATCTCAACCAACCATATTAAGCCACAGATATGTTACATATTTCCCCTTCTGAATAGGTACCTGAAGTTTTGCCAAACCTAAGTTAACCTTCTTGACCCAGAGTGATTAGCGCGCCTAAGAAGCCGTTGAAGCATATTTTGGCCCTATGAGGATTCAACCTTTACCCTTTCTTCTTCTTCTGCCTCTTGTACCTAAACTACAAGCCCTAGCAATCAATAGCTCTTCAATACTCTGCCGCGTCGGCCAACCTCTTTTGAAGTCATCACCACTTTTTGTGACAGCGCTAACCCCAAATGGAGGGTCCGGGACTGTCATCCGTCTATCATCGGGGCGCGAGCTCCCCCGAACCGAACCTGGGGGGAGAGTGTGGGTACAAATCGCAAAGAGAAAAGGACTGTAGCATGTTTTCAAAGAGCAGGTTAAACCCCTGACATCGCAGGCTTCTAACCTTTCATTATTGAGATGAAATTTTGGACTTTAGAGTTTGTCAACCTGGGATTTTCAGTCGATTGTTGGCCATGGCTTTCCTGAGATGGCCTCACGAGGACAAACCGCCGGTGCTACTAAAGGTGCGGTCCTCGGCTGGTCTGATCGTCACCACTTGTTCCTTTGCCATCTTCACTGTAAGTAGTTTATTACTCTTCTACTATAGAGCAGTTCATTTATCCTCTTCGCAGGACATCTTCTTGTATGGTGTCATCGTCCCCATTCTGCCATTCTCACTTGAAGACCGGATCGGTGTCGATACAGACAAGGTGCAGTACTGGGTCTCTATAGCATTGGCTGTGTTCGGTGCTGCACTCCTTGCTGGTTCACGTAGGTCAACATCCTCCTTTCAAGTAAGGAATCTATAACTTACCATGGTTACAATAGCTGTTTGGGGCTATCTAGCCGACAGAATCCACAATCGACGAGTTCCTATGCTTATAGGTCTTGTCGTGCTTTGCGGAGCCACAGTCTTTTTATGTCTAGGTCGCACGCTTGCTCTTTTAATGGTTGGTCGTGCTCTGCAAGGTATATCAGCAGCACTGACCTGGACTGTCGGTCTTGCACTTGTTGTCGATACTGTTGACAAAGAGCACATTGGCAAGGCTATGGGTTGGATCAGCACAGCCTGTAGCCTGGGTATCTTGGTGGCACCTCTACTGGGTGGTGTTGTATACGGCAAGGGAGGCTACTATTCTGTCTTTGCCATGTGCTTTGGCCTACTTGCAGTAGATATTGTGCTGCGTCTTGTTATCATCGAAGTCAAAGATGCCAAGGTTTGGCTTGACAGGGCAGAGCCCACATCGTTAGCAAACACAGAAGGCGTGGCTGTTGAACAATCCAAGAAGGAGAAGGATGAAGACATAGCCGCTGGGATAGCCAACAACCAAGCCAAACATACGTCAGATCCGTCACGTTCACCCTTCAAGACTCTAGTCAAACTTCTGAGGCAGCCTCGATTTCTGGCTGCTCTCTGGGGAACATTCGTCCAGGCACTCATCAACACCGCGCTCGAAAGCACACTCCCCCTTCTCACGCACGAGATCTTTGGATGGGACTCGGTTGGAGCGGGATTGATCTTTCTTCCCTTGATTCTGCCATCGTTTCTTGGCCCCCTGGTGGGTATGATTGGCGATCGGTACGGACCTAAATGGCTCGCTTCCTTTGGTTTCCTCTTCGCGACGCCCTTTGTTGTGTGCTTGATGTTTGTTGACGAGAACACAATCCAGGACAAGATCCTTCTATGCGGGCTTCTTGTTGGTATAGGTATCACAATGGCTTGTATTTTCGGTCCTCTGATGGCCGAGATCACTTGGTCTGTCCAAGGCGAGGACGGCACCGAGGGTGCGGGACAGATCGCTCAGGCATATGGTCTGTATAACATGGCATACTCGGGAGGGTCTCTGGTAGGACCCATCATGGGCGGGTTTGTCAAGGACAGTTCGGGATGGGGAACTGTGGGTTGGAGTCTGGGTATCGTAGTGTTTGTGTCTGGTATTCCAACTATTCTGTATACGGGCGGGCCTTTGAAAGTCAACTTTCGAGGTAGAAGAAGACAAGAGCCAAGTCAAGCTTGACAAGCTCAAATACAGTAATTTAACAATTACAATGGAAGATATAATTTTTACAAGGTTTGGTTGTCTACATATAAAAAGTCCCCGTCTTATACATGGCGCATGGCGCATATTAAGCTAAACCTAAAAGGTATAGCTAGCCACGTTGTATTCAGGCAGCTTCAACGATGCTCTAGGCCCCTCTCATCTTCAACCCTACAATCTATCAACAATTTACTATTACTCAATCTCAAAAACAATATCAAGCGGAAAACATCTGATCAGCTAGTTCCTCCCAAGAGTGCTTAACTCTTGTCATCTCACATTTTATACCAGAACGGGAGCACCACAAGCAAGCCTCCAAATCATTGTGCTCTAACGCCATCATGGAGCAGCAACAAATTGACGAGCTTCTTCAGCGTTATCTAGGCCTGCTAGATGAATATACCCAGCTACGCCAGAGCCTATCTCAGCTCCAGTCCGGTATTTATCAGAATATCGCCCGCGCAAACTTTTCTGCCGAAAGAGGCATGAGGTATGGTCAGGATCACTACGACGAAAGAATGCAAGCAACTCGCATTCTTACTATCGAGCAAAACGAGGACAATGACCCGGTCTTTGCCATTGTCGATGCCCCGCAGGAAGAGCAAGAAGCAGAAAAGAAAGAAGAGAAAGACGAAGACCTTCCCACTGAAGAGTCTAGCGACAGCCCAACGTCAGACGCAGATGAGGAGAAGCCTATGAAAAAGAAGCCAAAGAAGAACAAAAACCCCCTGCATTGGTTTGGCTTGTTTGCACCCATGCCTCTTCGCACAGCTCAAACGCAATCTGTGCAAGCAGTTGAGGATATCATTCCTAAGCTTGTTTCTGTTAACGCTGAGATGCTCAAGGTTGAAATTGAGGTGCGACGAGCTCGAAAGCGTCGTGCCAAAGCAGAAGCAGCTGAGAAGAAGACCAGCCAAACTGCTACAAGCAACCAGCCACAGAGTACGGTTCTTGGGACATCCTGATTACTTTTCCAACTTTTATTAAACTCAATGGCATCACTATTGCCGGTCCCAATTATTCTAGATGTGCCCACAAGTTATTCAGACTCTCGGCCAGAGTCGGATGAGCATACACAGCTGCTTCAAGATCCCACCACTTTAAGTTCCCCATCATAGCAGTCTGCACAATCGACATGATCTCACCTCCTTCAAGTCCCAAGCATGTGAAACCCAATACCTCTCCTGTTTTTGCATCTACAGAAGCTTTCATCAGTCCTCTTGGTTCTGCCGTTTCCAGTGCTCTCGCAACATAGCTCATGGGCATCTTGGCAGTCTTAACCTCCCTCTTGCTGTTGGCGAGATCTCTGGCGTGAAGTCCGACGTGGCCGAGCTGCGGATCGGTGTACATAACATAAGGAGTCAGCACTCGCGAGATTGAAGACTGTGTCGTGGACATGGCTGGAGTTGATGGTGGCATGGTTTGTGGGAGAAGGTTGGTGCGGATGATGCGAGAGTCATCGTAGGACATGTGCGTAAAAGCAGCGCCACCGTGGCAATCTCCCAGAGCATAAATATTCGGGATAGTGGTTTGAAGCTTTTCGTTAACCACAATATGTCCTCTGGGCGTTATTTCGATCCCAACCTCGGCAAGATTCAACCCATCAGTATTAGGCACTCGACCTGTTGCCAGCAAGATATGCGACCCAGAGACTTCAGTCTGGCCATCAGCGGTCTTGACCTTCACTGTGAAAGGTGCCTTTGTGTCTTTAGAAGCTGAAATGGAGTCCACTGTGCTCGACAGATGCACTGTGATGCCATCTTCTTGCAGAATGTCCAAAAGACACTCCGCCACGTCAGGATCCTCCCGGGGAACAAGCTGCTTTGCCCTCTGGATGACAGTCACATCAGACCCCAGACGACGAAAGAGCTGCCCAAATTCAAGACCGATGTATCCGCCGCCCACCACAACGAGATGATGTGGGACCTTGTCGAGTTCCATTATGGACGTCGAGTTAAGTACTCGTGCTGGCTCAACATCGTCTAGACCTGGAATGTCTGGCCGCGAAGGCCTCTCACCAACATTGATGAATACCTTATCTGCGGTAACCTCCTTCTCACCTCCATCATTCAACACAACTTTGAGTTTTTTGTCGCCCAGGAAGCTGGCATCTCCCATAATAACGTCCACACCTGCTGCGTCCAGGCCTTTCACACTCCCCGAGTTCCACTGCTCTACAATCTCGCGCTTGCGCTGCCTCACCCGAACCATGTCGATCTCGATACTGCCGTCTCCTGCATGCACGCCGTAGTCTTTACCTCGCCTGGTCATGTAGGCTGCTCTCCCTGATGCGATCATCGTCTTTGTGGGCGTGCACCCGACGTTGACGCAGGTGCCGCCCAGTGCTGTGCGTTCAATCACAGCTGTCTTTTGGCCAGCCTTGGCAAATGCTTTGGCGACGGGATTGCCACTTTGGCCGGATCCGACGACGATAACATCGTAGGGCGTGGCCATTGTGCGAAGGGTTTGGCGGTTGAATATATGGTTGGTGCGAGCGAGACGAGGCAGACCAGCGAGGCGGTTCATATATAGTTGTTGGTTGAGAGTCGGATTTACTTTAATTTAAAGGAAGGCTGAACAAACCATTCTTCTAATTGTATTCCTCTTCAACTTCGTCAAGAGGGGTAGTGCTTATGTTTATACTGCTGGTGGTTAAATACACTTTGGATAGTGCTATTCTTCAGCTCTACCCCTCACAAACATGTGGCATCCTTTCTGGCCAACGGCAGCTTCATCAATCACGCTGACGAAATGCGGGCGTTGCGTTGTAAGAGATGAATAAGCTGCTTACATGTGTTGTCCGACACGCCTCGATTTGCATAATAAATAGTTACTGGTGTGTCATGAGAATACTTGGTTGAGGCTAAAGTGAGGGTTTGGTTCTTGTGCTACTATACCAGGGCTCTTGCTTTAGTCCTTGCTCGAAGGTTTATTGTTGAGATAGTCTATAAATGTCTTTTAGCTAAGTATACCATATATCTTCACGATCTCCCTATGATTATTGCTATCTCTCTTGAGTCAATGAAGCCAGCGTAGTGAGCACGTCGTCCAGCATTTCCCTTTGGTTATTTCCCTTCCTGACTTGCTTGTCAAGCTGAGCCGCAATACCATGTATAGCAGCGATAGAGTGCTTATACCTCATTCGCATCCCCCGATTGGTTTCAACAAGCACTGCACAGCAGAGCTGTAAAGCAGAAACCAATGCCTCCTGTACTGGAGGCGACAATCCCGAGTCTGAGACGTCCCATGCGGCTACGGAAGTGATGAGATCCATCCATGCCTCAGGAACACCCTTGTTTTCTTGCTCGACTATGGGAAGCAGGATACGAACGATCTCTGTGGCCCGAGATGCGTCTTGCTGCCCGCATGTTCGTGACCCATGCTGAAGAATCGAGTTGAGATCATGAGTAAGGACTGTCCAACCTTCGTTGGCGAGAAATAGTTCACGACCTTTGGGCAATGCAGTCAGACCTTCAAGGGCAACGAGTACAGGAGATCGAAAGTCGAGCTTGTCCTGTGAGCTGGATTTGTAGAGATCCATGAACATATCCATCAGACCTGTCGCCTCTTTTCGGAGAATGTCGTTCTCCTCTTCTCGTAGCCAGAGAGATAAAGCTCGCACAGCAGAGAGTATGAACATATCGTCATCGGCGTTGTCCTTCAACGAGTCCCAAGCCAACGTGTGATGCGTTCCTGTAGATGTCTCTGTTGTACCTGCGCGAGCATCTGGGTGTAGGCCCATAGCCCCAGCAACGGAAGCGTCCCAACGATCACGCAGGTATTCAGCTGTGAGGGACATTGTATCAGAAATGCCCTTGCGGAGGCTGAGAAGATTCTCGGGGGTCATGAAGAAGGTCTCCAAGGACTCATCTTCAAGACATTGTATGAGGTATCCGATAAATATTGAGATCACATCGAAGGCAGATGTGAGTCGAGTCGATACTTTGGGGTATTCGGGCTTGTTCAGTTGTTCTAGTAGAGTGGGAGCTGAAGAGCGGATATCGATGAGGGTCAGATTGATGAGAAGGTAAGAGAAGGCTTTGTCATCCTTTTTGTCATGCGTAAATATGAGTTTGGGGCCCTCGGTTGGGAAAGCTTGAAGTATTGAAGCTGTTGCATTGGTGTATGCAGCGCGAGCTTCAGGTGTTGGCCTACTCGTGACTAAATTTTGTATGTAGGTAACAACGTTCTTGAGCCACTTAGGCTGACGAGGTAGGATCTGAGAAACGGTTAGTTGATTTTCGTGATGATTGTTGGACACAACATACGATAGAGTTGGCATGCCGGAGAAAGTAGCCAAGGAACTCAAGAAGAGTCACAGCATCAGTTCCAGTAAAAGACGAAACCAGACTTTGAATCGTGTCATCAATCTGCCTTGACAGTACAGTAGGGTCCTCAACACTTGTCATGGAGTTGAGCCATGCGAAACACAGAATATCGAGAACTTGTGCATGGCTGGGTGCGATCTCGGTGAGAGAGCTAAAGTCTTCCAGTTTGACGAACTCTTGTGCTCCTTGCTGAGAACTGACTAAGGTATGAAGCAGCTGAAGTATTAGTTTTGTGGTATCCTCAGAACTATAACAGTCTAGTCAGTAACCTAATCTCTAGGATCGTCTGTGGATGCTATGCCATACCTGTAGAGGACTGAGCTGACGAGCAGAGGGATTCTGTTGATAAATTTGGTATCACTCCGTGACTTCTCAGGGAGCAGAATAGAAAAGATGTGCAGAACAGACACGGCTAAATCCAACATCTCCTTGGAGTTTTTAGATGAAGGCTTTGAGCCGGTTCGAAGCAGTCGGTCAAGGAACTTTGGTGAGAGACTGGACCATAGACTCTGGACTGTTTGCTCATCTTGCCGTAGTTGTTTTGAGCTATCGAGGAGTGATTTTAGGAGGGCCAATCCCACGAACCGTTGAGTATCATCTTTTGCCTTGAGAAGTGATTGTATCCTGTTGATGTCTGCAGGCTGTGAAGCAGTACTTTGTGTATTCGTGTTCTCCGCCATGTTCTGATATTCACGCTGTGTGAGTAATTAAAATGGAGATTGTCTGTAGAAAGGCTTTCTGTTTGATGTATCATGTGTCAAATAATCTGGTCCTCTCAGAATAAGGATTTGGTTTGTTAAGAAAGAGTCCATGTTGATGGACTTGCAATAGCTTTGTCAGGCCCACTATTTCGATGCCGCCTCGATAGGTGCATTCTAGAAACCTCCAACAATATAAAGTGCAGAGATTGAATTATTTCACATGATAAATTCAATATGAAACACGAATAACTATGAATGTAATTAAATGCCTTGTAATATAACGAGTCTACGCGGAATGTCCCACTGCGAGACAATGTTTTAGCCAGCCACAATAATCAATGACAATTTATTTAGAGACCCAGGCAATCAACCTCATGTACCTACATAGTAGTATATCTATGAAAATACGACTACAAGTGCCTGGAGTTTCCATCAATTATTCGTATTTCCAGCTGGCTCCTTTATCTTGTCTCAAGTAAAGGATATTTTCAGTTGGTCGAGTCGACGTTTTAGGCAATCAAAAGCTTACAGCAACCAACCACCAACCAGCTACTGGGTGTCCTCCACTGAATCTGTACTGAGCTCCCCCCCCCCAAGGCCGTAGCGGACTTGACTTGACTTACTCTATCAACACCACCTACTCTATTCCATTCTGTTCCAAACTTGACCTTGAAGCACAACCTCTTATTGTCCTATTATATCGCAGCCGACTCCAGTTGTGAGCGTCTCTATCGCACAATGTCATGAGCCGCAACATGTCCACGTCTCGAGCCCCTCGAAACGACCCCTACGCTTCCACTTCTGCTTCAGCCTCAGCTTCCGCCTCATCCTCATCGCAAACTCCCAATTCCGACAATCGCGACGAGCTCGACTTTATCCACGACGATGACGGTGACGATAACAATGCCAACGATAGCAGTGGCCGTGGGAGGTCTCGCGATCGACACCATGTCCTAGGCGACGATCCTCTTCAGAGCAACCTTAGTGCGCCCATGACCTTCAAGCGCAGACAAGGTCCCTCTCTCTGGTCTGCGCCCTCTCGACTCCTCTCCGCCATCACAGGCTCGCGATCGAACCATTCCTCGAGGGGAGCGTCGCCCGCTGTTTTCTCAGGCTCCAATACTCCCCCGCACGCCGAACCCGTCGTCTTTAACGAGGCCACGAAGGATGGAGCGCCCCACGACTGGTACGTCGAGGGTCCAGGTCGTCGAGTCGGATACGAGGATCTTACGGCCATCGATTGGATCTTCGAATATACAAAAGAGCGTCAGCGACTGCGGATGCTGTACTCGAGCGCATCTGGTGTTATAGGCCCTGTGCGACGGCTCATTGATGCCAGCCAAGTCTGGATCGTCTTGCTGTTGACCGGGATGCTTGTGGGCGCTGTTGCTGCTGGTATCAATGTTACGACCGATTGGCTAGGAGACTTAAAAGAGGGATACTGCTCGAGTGGCCCTGAAGGAGGTCACTTCTACTTGAATAAGGCCTTCTGCTGTTATGGCTATGACCAGGGCTCCAAATGCGACGGCTGGAAATCGTGGGGTGACGCTCTAGGGGTGCATTCGAAAGGCGGCAAATGGTTTGTCGAGTACTTCTTCTTTGTTTCTCTCGCGGTATGCGCAAACCTTATATCTGTCTCTTGTTCTTGTTACTAACAATATGCGAAAGATGCTCTTTTCATATGTCGCTGCTGTTCTCGTTCAAGAGTATGCCATCTACGCAAAGCACAGTGGAATCCCTGAGATCAAGACTGTCCTGGGAGGCTTTGTCATTCGACGATATCTTGGACTCTGGACACTTATTATCAAGTCTATTGGTCTCGTAAGTTTATGCTATACTGTCCTGTTGTTGAACTGCTCGTTACTTACATACTTATAGTCTCTCGCTGTGGCTTCGGGCATGTGGCTAGGCAAAGAAGGCCCCTTGATTCATGTCGCTTGCTGTTGCGCCAATGTATTTACGAAATTATTTCGCAACATCAACGATAATGAAGGTAAAGAAGCCTCCCTTCTGGTTCTTGCAACCATTGACTAACATACATTAGCTCGAAAACGTGAGGTTCTATCAGCCGCTGCCGCCTCGGGTGTCTCAGTCGCATTTGGCTCTCCCATCGGCGGTGTCTTGTTCAGTCTCGAGGTCAGTTGCGCTCACTTTGATACATTCATTTAATACTGACTCTTCTCAGACTTTGTCTTATTACTTCCCGGATAAGACAATGTGGCAGAGCTTTGTCTGCGCCATGACCGCCGCCGTTGTTCTCCAGGCTTTCGACCCCTTTAGATCCGGCAAGCTTGTCTTGTACCAGGTTCACTACAGCATTGGCTGGCATGGATTTGAGCTGCTACCTTACGCCATTCTAGGTATCTTGGGAGTAAGTTTGTCAATTGCCTACGAAAAGGTCACTTAGCTTACAGCATTTTCAGGGTATACACGGCGGTCTCTTCATCAGACTCAACATGGCCATCGCTCGATGGAAAAAGTCCAACCGATGGATTCCTGGCCCCTTTATCCAGGTTCTCATCGTGGCCTTTTTTACTGCTCTCATCAACTACCCCAACTTCTACATGAAGGTGCAGACGACTGAGCTGGTCTCAAACCTCTTCTCCGAGTGCTCGCAGGTTCTCGACGACCCTATCGGCCTCTGTAGAACAGGCGCCGCTTCGGCCAAAACCATAGTACTCCTGGTGTTTGCGTCGGTTTTAGGCTTCTTCCTCGCCGCCTTCACATTTGGTCTTCAAATACCCGCCGGTATCATTCTACCGTCCATGGCCATCGGTGCCCTGACAGGTCGAGCCGTGGGTATCATCATGGAGATCTGGGTCGCCAATCACCCTGGCTTCTTCCTCTTTGGTTCATGTGAACCCGATATCCCCTGCGTAACGCCAGGTACATACGCTATAGTTGGCGCAGCGGCATCTCTAGCTGGCGTAACTCGCTTGACTGTCTCCATCGTTGTCATTATGTTCGAGCTCACAGGCGCTCTGACATATGTTCTCCCTATCATGATCGCCGTTATGATATCCAAATGGGTAGGCGATGCCTTTTCCCGCCGCGGTATTTACGAGTCATGGATTCACTTCAACGAGTATCCGTTCCTCGACAACAGCGAAAATAACGATGCCATCCCCGATATCCCCGCCGCTCAAATCATGACCCGTATCGAGGACCTCGTTGTTCTCACTGCCACAGGGCATACTATCGCTTCTCTCACTACCATCCTCGAGATGCACCCATATCGTGGCTTCCCCGTCATATCGGATCCTCGTGAAGCCATTCTCCTCGGCTACATCTCCCGCGCCGAGCTTACCTACAACCTCTCAGCCTCAACAAAGGGTCCTCGACGACTTCCCCCTGAGACGGAAGCCTTCTTCTCCCACCAACCTATGGCTGATCCACGCACCACGCTCGATCTTCGCCCGTGGATGGATCAAACACCACTCACACTACCCTCACATACAAGTCTCCATCTCGTCGCAACATACTTCCAGAAACTCGGCCTACGCTATCTTTTGTTCAGTGACCGCGGTGTTCTGCAGGGATTGCTGACAAAGAAGGACGTCTGGTATGTCCTCAACGGCGCTGAAGAGACTCGTCGTACCATGGGGCTGGCACCCGGTGGTTCTGGCCATGAAACTGGTGTTGCGGATAGGACACCAGACGACAATGGTGGAGAAAGTAGTGGATTATTACATGGTGATGGCGGTGACGACGCTGATAGTATACAGGGAGGGGAGCCAATGTTATAAAAGGGTCTAACTTGCACATGATATTGGGTGATGTTTGATCAGTTACACAAATACTATAGTTTAACCTTTACTATATAGACACGTTTTCTTTGATCTTGATGCACCATTCATTTATATGTGATAGGACAAACGAAGCCAAAGCCGTCATTATATTTCACCGAGAGCATGTAACTCCTTTGCTTGACTAAGATTCATGACATGATATGACCGCCAAACGCCCAAGCAACAACCTGCCAGCCTATGCATATTCCCCCAATGTCTTGAATGATCAATGCGAAGAAAACAAATAAGAAGCAAGCACCAGATCTAGTACTCAAAGTCGTCATCCACAGAGGGCCCCTTGTTCTTTGTCACGCTCTCCTGCTTGCGGTACATTTCGGCAACCTGCCGACTTGTTGTAGCCGCATCGGCCTTCTTATCATCACGCACACGGATGAAGCGAGGGAATCGAAGACTGATACCCTTGTTGCCTGATGGGTCAACGCCTTCCTTGGCACCGGCTTTATAACGCGGGCTGAGAGTCAAATCCGCTGTCTTGACCTCCCAAACATAGCGAGGCTCAAACCAGACATCAGGCTGGTGCTGGCCGCCAGACGAGTGGGAATAAAAGGGCTTGGGTCGGTCGATGGTGATGTCTGAGAGCTGCTTGTGAAGTTCCTCAAGAACCTGCTCAGAGAAACCGGTGCCGATGTTGCAGACAGTTTCATAGGTTTCCGAATTGGGGTTGTAGCAGGCCAAGAGAAACGCACCATAAACGGATGTACGCTTGCCTTTACCATAGTACGCACCCAGAACAACAAGATCCAGAGAGTCACCAACACCCGAGAGGTAATCCTTCTTGATCTAAAATAGAGGTTAGCCATACATCTCTCGATAAAGGAGTTATAGTATCTTACCTTGAGCCAGTTACGACTTCGTTTGCTGGGCTCGTACCCACTCTCAGTTCCGTCCAACATCTTAACCATGAGACCTTCGCATGACGCCTTGACACTGTCGTCAAGGAAAACTTGAATCTCATCCAATTCTTGGCCGTCCATATGAGTAGCAAAGGAAAACTCGCCCTCCACCGGGTTGAAAGCGGCTTGGAGAAGCTCACGTCGCTCACGAAGCGCTTTCTCAACCACTGCTTCTCCGTTGAGGTACAAAAGATCAAATGCAAATACGCAAACCTTGACCTTTACATCCTCAACCTTGACATCCTTCTTCTTGCGTGTCATAAGTTGTTGGAAGGGCAACACCTTCTTCTCGTCAACATCCCAGGCCACTGTCTCGCAATCCAGGACAAAACTCTTGGTATCAGGCTTAACCCAAGTATGAAGTTTGGCAAGGATATCGGGATACTTTTTGGAGAGGTCTTCGGAGTTTCTGGAGAAAATGCTAGCAACACCAGCTCCTACCTCCTTGGCTGCACCCTGGCTCGCTTCGTTCAGCTCCTGAGGAGAATCTTTTGCCACGTAGTGGATCTGCGCTCTTTCACCGTCATATTTGTACTCGCAGGTGAAAGTCTGACCTTCAAAACGATCAAGGACTTCAGTAATAGCCTTGGTTGGCTTGGCCAACATGGGCTTCAGAGGTACACCAGGTCGGAGCTTACAGTTTTCTCGAAGCTTCATGATACCATGTTCGAGAATTGCGGGGATAATTACATCGTAGCTGGGAAGCTCGCTATCTTTTGTTAGCATGAGTCATCACAAATCATCAAATATGTTTACCTGTATACTGTTTTCAGGATGGACTCTCCCTTTTCCAAATCCGAGGTGCTAGGGACCTTACCCTTGGCATCTGCTTCATGAGCAACAATAGCCTGAGCCAGAGAGACTAGCACTGTTCTCTCAGCCAGACCAAGTCTTAGTTTTCCTTCCAGGAATCGAATAATAAACTTGGCCTCGCTGGGTCCACCCTTATCCTTGGTAATGTCGACTTTGCCAGTAGAATTGGCATCAGCCGCAGCGAGAAGCTTCTTGATACCATCTACCTTTCGACCCTGAGCACCGTTTCCGGTAACGGTGGCAATACCCATCAATCCTTGATGGACTCCTCTGATAGTCAGAGCCTTGGGCTTGAACATAGTGCGCTGTGTCGATCGGCTCTTTACTGCCACCAACCCAAGATCTCCAATATCCTTCTGATCAGCCTTGATCACCTGAAGACTTCGTCCGGTAGTCTCGCCAATAGCCTTCATGATCAAGGATTCACCAATACCGAGCTCAATACCAGCATAGTCGGGAGCGAGTTTGTTGATCATTAGTAAAACAGTAGGTAGTAGGTCTTCAGGTGTTAGACGCATGACCTGTTGAAGGAATAGGGAGCAGTGCTCCATAATGATCAAACGCTTGGTTGTCATCTCAACAAGAGAGAACGTTGTACATAGAGCCGCATACGGAACAGGAGAACCAGTCTTCCAGTCAGGATAAGGGTCTTTTGTCTTGGACTTGAACTTGGTTTGGACCTTCTCGCGAGCTTTGGCAGCAATTTCGGGCTTCTCTTCGGCATCGTCCTCTTCGACTTCTGCTTCTGAAGCCGATGCTGTAGATGCTTCCTCTTTGACAGGCTCATCAGTTTCCTCTGGGGTAGGTTCTTTAGCAGCCTTTGCCCCGGGCTTGGGCTTAGCCTTTGACTTCTTGGGTGATTTGGGTTTTGGTGGAGGGCTCGCCGATTTGGATTTCTTAGGGGATGTTGATTTCTCCTTCTTAACGGGTTCTTCCATCACCTCATCATCGCCTTCGTCTTCCTCCACTCGCTTTCGAGTTCGTCGTGCTCGCTTTGTGACAGGTCCATCGCTATCGTCATCGACTTCCTCTTCCTTAATGGCGGTCGGCTCGGGTTTGGTCTTGTCCTCTGATCGTGCTCGCTTCTTTGTGTCTATCACTTCAATTAGAATATGATTGATATTGTTGCCTGTCGAGGTTAACCTTTTTCGGAATCTGACGGCGACTTAGCTTTTACATCAGCCTCTTCATCCTCCTTGACCTCTTCCTTTTTGGCCCTGCTACTGAAAGAGAGCTTTGTCTGTTGAGGCGGTACACCCTTTGCGCCAAAGAATTTGCTGAATTTGGCCCTGGTCAGTATTCGAGTCTCGTATGTCTTCAATTGTCCCTCCACACGCACCCAATTGTGCTCTGGCCGGATTTGACATACCCGAGTGTCGCCTGCTTGGGTGCCATGACGCACGAATTTCGTGATAGTTGCAAAGATAATAAGCACAAATTGCAACAGTTTACAGGTCGAGATATCGATTTGGAAGTGTTTTGACGGAGGAGAGGGGCAATTCTGAGCCCGTGAGTTGAGCTGACACCGAGAAGCCTGGGTAACATGACGCGACCGGCTAGGCAACCTGTCGCGTTAATTACCTACCAATTCGCGACAGCAGGTACGACCAGGACGCGCGAGATGCCTGCAACACGTGATCTGGTTGCCTAGGGAAGGCAGGACGTGCACCCGGTCGTTTCTATGTTGAGTAAGGCGTCGTTCAATTTTATTTAGCGCAAATTGTTAGAGGGGCATCTGCAAGCTCTTGTCTTTTCGGAGGAGATAGGCCGAGCGAAGGTGGCTTAACAAACATCATGATGTTTGATGCTTCTGGATGATTTTGACCCGTGAGAAAAAATGTTGATATAAACGGGATTAAGACAAAAGACATCCATGAGTTACACGAAAAAAGCAATCCTGGGTCCTCGCCCTTCTCCATTTCCAGACCGTGCCAGGCCTCTTTCTAGATAGATCATGGATGTATATTACAACAAGCAACAAGTGCTAGATTCATTATGGTGATACGATTTCGCTCCCAGCCCCTACTGGAAGTAGTGGTTCTCCTCGGGGATACGGCCGCGGATGTACTCGGGCTCGGAACCACGGACGTAGATGTCCTCGAACAGAATCTCGGGCTTGGCCTCAGGGGCAGACATGGCCTCAGCAGCAGCAACCTCCTCGCTGACGTGGGCGCGAGCCTCCTTGTCAATCTTCTTGAGCTCCTCCTCAGATGTGATCTCCCAGTCCAGAATCTTCTGCTTAAGTCCGGCAATAGGATCGTTGGTGGAGCGCATACGCTGAATCTCCTCACGGGTTCGGTAGGTGGTGCCGGGGTCGGACATGGAGTGACCGCCATATCGGTAGGTAACGTACTCAAGAACAAGAGGGCCCTTGTCGGCAGCGGTCCACTCCTTGCCGTACTTGACGGCGGCCTTAACGGCAAGGACGTCCATGCCGTTGACCTTAAGACCAGGGATGTACTGACCACGCTTGTAGTAGTCGGTCAAGGCGGAGGAACGAGCAGCAGCAGTACCCATACCGTACTTGTTGTCTGTCCAGTTGTTAGTGGTGGCTTGATACCATTAGTCAGTTGAACTTACTCTCACAACCGAAAAGGGCAGGAAGGTTCCAGAGCTTGGCCATGTTGAAAGCCTCAAAGACCTGGCCCTGGTTGCTAGCACCATCACCGTAGAGGATGATGGAAGCGTTCTTGTTGCCGTTGTACTTGTGAGCAAAGGCAAGGCCGGCACCGACGGGGACCTGAGCACCGACGATACCGTTACCGCCGTAGAAGCCCTTGGCGAACATGTGCATGGAACCACCCTTGCCGTAGGAGATACCCTCACGACGGCCGAGCAGCTCTCCAATGATGGATCGGACAGAGGCGCCACGCATCAAAGCGTAGCCGTGGCATCGGTAGGCAGTGATGATATCGTCCTCCTTGGTGATGGCATGCTCAATACCAACGGCAACAGCCTCCTGTCCGGTGGACAAATGGCAGAAACCGCGGATCTTCTTCTCCTTGTACAAACGATCGGCCGCCATCTCCATCTGTCTGCGGGATTATCAGTAAAGAGCACCTTCAATGCCTGAAAAGTATCGCAGCATACCGGGTGATGACCATCTCGCGGTACATGTCCTTCAACTCCTTCTTTGTCACCTCCAGGGTGTAAGGAGGAGGGTCCAGCTCGTAGGTCTCGAAGCTCTCATCGCTGAGGTTAACAGAGAAAGGCTCGTCTTCGGACTATTGGGTTCAGAGTGTTAGTGGTGTCTCGAAGGCGCATCATGGAAGACTGAAGTCTAAGACTTGGGTGTCGGGTGAGGGTATTCCGAAGGACTCTGGTGGGACGGAAAGTGCGCATTTTCTCACCTTAGGGACTGAGTGGCTCAGGGACGCAGAAGCGGCGTCAGTGGTGACTGAGCGGATGGCAGTGAAAGCGGGAGCGGCGAGCTTGGTGCGCATAGGCACAGCCCTGGGAAGTCGGAGAGCTCGAGACAACATCGTGATTATTGAGGTGCCGCTGGATCAATTGGAAGAGGGATCAGGACGTTGTCGAGTAGATAACTGCGACTTGGCTGGATGGAGCTCAGAAAAAGTCGCTGTTGAGCGGCAGGAGCGTTGAGCTTGGCCTCCAATTGTTGGTTGGGTCTAAGCCCGGATAGGCTTAGTGTGCACGTGACAGATACTTCTCTATCTTTGTTTCGAGTACTTGTAGACCATTTAATAGGATATATAATATTCCACAAGAGATCAAATATGTCTAGACTATTCTATCCCACCCCCTTATGTCTTTTAGACATTCAAAAGGGTCTCTATATCATCCTTTCGTGCCATTCAAGTCCCTTCATGAGACACACCAATTCGTCGGTGTAATTCTCGCCGATGTGGGGCTCTATCCACCCTGTCCCTTCTACCTCCGAGCCACGACAATGGATTTTGCTAGTGCGTACGGATAAGAGACCCTTACTCAGTCTCGCATCCATCCATCTCATACCTAATTGCGCTCAATGATTTTACTCTCAAATTTGACTTGCAGATAACCAATGATGATAAACAACACAATACAGTTTGTTAGTTAATGCAAATCTCCATACTCACACTCTCGCAATCATTAGTTGAAAGTAATATCGAGTCGTATTTGTGGCACCCTGCTTGGGGTAACCTCTAGTTCTCTATACGCAGCTCTACCTATCTGGTATTATGGTTAAGATAGCAATAACAAAAACCAGAATGCTAATAATATCTGCTTCTGGTATAACTCAGGCCGCTTTGTCAAGATGCAACTCCATAATCCGTTCCTATAGCTCCAGTTTCCCATAATCCCTTGGTTCATGCTGTCATACTCCATGTAGAACGCATCCCCCCTCCATAACTGATAAGATTTTTGTGACCCAATGGTGATGCAGCAACGCCAATAACATGCTTCCGAATACCCATGTTGTCTCTGCAACAGTTCGAAGTAAAACCGTCGTGCAATACAGGCCAGTTAGCCGGGTCCGTCTTTGATAGTAAGTATTGAATCCATGTATGCGCGTTTCAAACATTAGCGATGCGCTGTTTTCCATAACAATTGGTCGCCGCAAGAGCATTGCTTTAAAATTCAGTTTTCCATAATTCAATCGTCATGGAAAAATGTACCGCCCTGCAGAGGGGCCGTTGATGGACCGGCGTCATGCATGTCGGCATCCTGAGTTGAAGGATCTCGGCTGGAGCTGGCCAATGTTGGTTGCGAGATGCGGTAGTCGATGGCCATGGCACTCAACGGGCGGCTCGGATCGTCCTCTAATACCCGCTGTTGAAGGGAGAGGGGAGGACAGTCGTAAAGCATCTCTTCAGGTGGAGAGAATGACCACACCTGTTACTGTCAGTTTTGAACTTGAATGGTCCTTAGTGCTTTCATACCTCCATGACTGTACGGCCTTGTCTCAATGCCAAGGCAACACATTTCTCGTCTTCAAAAGCTACCCGCCAGACAGCTTCGCCTTGGGCGATGAGTTCTCGAACGAGATGTCCAGTTTTGAGATCCCAAATCTTGACTCGACCATCACTACCACCGCTCACGACTCGAGTATCATCAAACTGCAGACTGGTGACACTATTGTCATGAGCTGCAAGACGGTGGATTGGGCACATCTTTTCCAATGACCAAACCCTAACTGATCCATCTGATCCGCCGGTGACTAGCGTATCACCACGCATCTGGAGCTGTCCAACAAGAGATGTGTGACCCTGCAGAATAGCTAGGCACTCGCTATCCAACTGTTAGCAACTGTTGCTCAAGACACTCGGCACATAGACATACCCAGAAGTCGGATCCCAGATTCTGACATTGGTATCCAGACTGCCCGTGACAACTCGCTTCCCATCGAAAGCAATGGCATAGATTTGACTAAAATGGCCCTGCAATGTTTGGAGACAGCGGCCTTCGGAGATGCTCCATACACGAGCAAAGGTATCGTAGCTACCGGATACAACAATGTCGCCCTTGATCTCGAGACATCGGACACTAGACTGATGGCCAACGAGAACGTTTTTGCAAAGACCGGTGCGGATATCCCAAATCCGCAGAGTTGTGTCTCGGGACCCCGAAATTGCAGTATTTGCATCTGCCATCTTCAAACATCGAACGGTCGATGTATGGCCTCGTAAAGTATGTAAACATGCGCTAAGTTCTGTCAGCGAGCAATTTCGACAGCTCATGAATTTACGCTTACCCAGTCTTGAGATTCCACACTCGAACGTCACGATCACAACCACCACTAACCAAGGTATCATCCCAGGGGACCATGGCCCAGACGCCCATAACATGTCCCTGAAGGGTGCGTTGCGAATCTCCTTCTGTATCAAACACGTGGATCTTCGCATTATCGAGTGCCACAATGATGTACTTGGACGTCAAGTGTAAGCTTGTAACAACACCACCCTCCTGGGTAATATTCCGTGTTGTGCTGGTGCCACCAGATCGCCATGCAGCCTCGACCAGATATCTCTGCTTGAAGTGAGACTTGTAGGTCCGTAGCCTGGGTCTGGCAGAAGCATTAGGCCCGTCGAAGGATCGGGTGCCCGATGCGTATGAAAAAGGGCGCGTGCCCGGGAAGCTATTACTGGTCATGTCGGCATCAAGTCCTTGTAAGGCCTGAACAGATGGTCTTGAGGAGAAATTTGGAGCATGGGTATAGACTTCTGATAATCGGCGACCATAGTCGTGTTTGACGCAAAGATTCTTCCAGGTCATGTCGTCGCTAAGAAGATCCCGCCATCGTTTAGATACCTGTGAGGCTCGTGCCAAGACCTTTGGGTCATCAATGAAAGACAATATCTATAAAGTCCAGTCAGCCAACAGATTTACAGACTCCCCAAGGATTGGAATGGTCTCTTACCCGAAGACACAACTCATCCGGGAGACTTGTGAAAGGGTCCTTTTTCAGCAGAGGGCTGACAAATTGATGAACAAAGCTCAGCTGCTGACTGGTGCACAGATTTAGTAAATCTGCCAGAACACGTGTACGCTGAGGACCGGAACAATTCTTGAAATGTTGCCGGACCTTGGCTAGAAAGAAGTCTTCGTCATCAGCAGCATCACTCCAGTCCGGTTGGAAATGCGATGGCCCTGGAGACGCAGCAGGCGTGGGAGGCGGTGGGGGTGAACCAGTAAGTTGCTGATCGAAGTCCGCAGCAGGCGTGGACATGCTAGGGGTTGGGGGACTACGCAAGTGTCGTTGCTGCTCGGGCAGCTTTTCTAGGCGATGGTTGATCATGGGATTGGTAGTCGTATGGAGTGTCATGTCGTCGCTGAGGGCGCTTCCTCTCCGTTCTGAAAAACTCATGGCTCGTTGGTAACCGGCCATAGCCCGGCCCGTCGCCTTCGTAGGTGTTGGTATGGTATGTATGGGCGACTTCCGAACAGTTGTAATGGATGGTCAGGAACGCGATGGAGGCGAACTATGGGACTGGCGACGTTCGATATCGAGGGGACGTTGAAAATGGATCGCGGGTGGGGGAAGCGGAAATCGAGCCGGTGCGAGGCCTCTACCAACAATTCGAGAAGGACGTCAGCACATATAGACGAGAACAAATCACTAGCAATTGCGTTGGCACATGCTATAAGGATGTTGTGTCGGCCGCAAGTAAAATAAAATTTAGATATTGAAAAGGGAAAGGGTGTAGGAAGAAGCAGAAACCAACGGTGAATGGCGATAGTCACTAGAGATAGTGGAGAGAGCCGACGGGCACTGCGCAAGTGCACATCCAGGGACGGGGACGGGGACGGGAAGGCCTGTGTGTGTCCTGGGGCCAAATTCTTGGCTTGTAGAATGAGCCTGAGACTGGCTGATGACCTGGCGCGTGGGTCGGTTGCAGGCCAAGGACTGATGGCGGGATTGAAGAGGCGCTAAACGGAATTCGTTGCAGTTCAGGTTCTCTCTGTCCCATCAGTGGTTGCCTTCCCTGGCCTTGCCTTGCCTTCCCTTGTACCACTACTGCCGATGCTGCTTCTTCCGTTTAACGTTATAGGTCTTTGACAGCGTTCTATCGGCTGTCGCCGCGACCGGCGAATGCGTGTCTCCTAAATTGAGGCTGACAAGACCGGGTACGGGATGGTATGTGTTCAAGGTAAGGTGGATTGTCTTACCGAAGAAATGTACAATGGGTTTGTTTCCGCCTTTGTAAGGACAAGACAGGTTGAGATGGCTGGCGCTACTGTGAGGCGCTCAAGAGGTGAATCAAGCTGAAAACTTCAATCTGATGACCAGATGCAGAAGTGGAGGCGAGACAAAGAAAGCGCTGGCAGGACTGGATAAGGGAACGAACGGTCAAAGGAAAGAGAGTTCAGAGAACTGATAAGATCGATGATGGAGGAACCAAGAAAAGGTACATGGACGAAAACGGATCCTTTAATTCAAATTACGTTCCTTTTTCTAGAGTTGAAGGGGGTTTCACAGTGGAGGTTTGAGTGAGAGCCTACAAAATTGGATATCGTTAAGAACTTAAGATACAGGGACCATCTTGGATGGATGAAATTAGGAAAGAACCGCGAGAACCAGCACCTGTACCTGCACTTTTCTTTGCTTTTTCTAACCTATTTCTTTTACTTGTTCCCCTCTTCTACTTTCTTTCAACTTTTTCATTACCAGGGACCAATCAATGCAGTGACGTTTCATTTGCAATTCCACTATCGAATGTCGAATTCTTATCCGCATCTTATACTCAATCTGCAAACGACTCGACTCATTCAAATAGGAAATTGACTGGGAAGAATAAGTTGCCAACCCTGTTTCATCATTTGAGAAAGCCCAGTCCGGCATTCCCTTTCGGCGGATTGGCATTCCCTTCCCCGATAATGAATCAATAAGTTCTACTCTGAATCGAGCATTCATCTCCACTGGACGTCATATCAGATCCAGTGGTTTATCGCTGGATGCTTCTGCTGGTTCCTGCGTCAATATCAGAGGTCGTGGCTGTTAGCTTCCTTTCGTAATTGCTGACTATTACAGTGACGACTTCACCAGCATTATTTACAATTGCCTCTCTGCATCTATACCAAAACCGTAATCACAACATGTGAGAGAACAAAGATGGGTGCCTCCACACTGCAAACCTGCTGCAAGACATCGCGAGCCTTCCCCCTTCGAGTATGGCCATGTGATAAAAATGTGACACTTCAGGCGGCTCTCGACAAGACAGGATTGGATACTCTTTGTACAGAGTGTGTTGTGTGTTGACAAACCCCTCTTTGCAGTGCTTGAACGATCAGGTGCAAGATGTCTAAGGATTGATACGAAGATCAATGTTACCTCGATCTAATCTCGACTGCAATAGCACGATATTCTATGGTGTTGACCCCTGTAAGTACTCTGCCATTCGGATAGGCATACATCCATAGATTCATATCAATTTCCAGAGACTAGCGGCAAGCCACGATGCTGCAATATCAACAGCTCTGACGTCGTCAACCTCGGAAAGAATAAAAGAAGACGTCGGAATATTCACCAGAAGCGCCCAATAGCGTCAATGACCAAACTCTGTCTCTCGTTGAACCGCCTTGAATATTAAACTTTTGGTAGCACCGAGCTAGCAACGCATCGATGCCTTGGAAATCCTGCGTAGCAAAACTTGGAGCAATGTACTTGGTTAGTCTACCTAACTTGGTAATTACAGAGAGACCCTGCCTGAACCTGAACCCGAACCCCTCAAAGGCAGAGAGGTTGTGTGAGTGGACTTGTTCAAACGTCCGTCTTGGCTTTACTACCCTCTCGTCTAAAAGTGATGCCAATGAAGCCACCTTCGAACGGCCAAGAAACCCTTCACGATATTGCATCACTATGTTATATACGGATACTCAATCGAGAAGATAATAACAAACAGAATCCCTGAAAGATGAACAAGATCGTCTAATCTGCAATCGCGGAGAATTAAACCTACTGTCTCCACAATTGGAATGGATCCTCAACTTCCCCCTGGTCATTTTATCTTGTCTTTGAAACGGTTTGCGAATTGTCCAACATCAGGCCATTTTGTAACTATTTTAAAGCATTTACATTCTTATATGCCTGCTAGCCCTGCCCACGATCTAGTAGGTTTGACATAGCTTCCCTCTGAAACATAGCTCGAACCAGATGTATCCAGCAGGGAGGCCCTGTTCAATTTTATCCAATTAACCTCATTCCATATGAGTTGCATACGTAGCTTTGATGAAACCCACCATCAGAAAGACATCAAAGCGGGCATCGTGGCAAGTGTGTCTGAGTTGAGGCTTGATATGTATAGTAGTCATACTGTTGAGATGTAATCAAGTCCGCCTGCAACACGTCTCGAAGTCCTGTTTGTACAGTTCTTATAGCTCAAGGCAGTCTACATATCCCATGTTATCCGTATAAATCCCATCTCCCAACCCGACTTTTGTCGCCTTGATAATCGCTCTTGAGTCTATTCGGGTCCGTTTCCACAACGATTGAAAGAGCTCGCCAACCCTACAAAAAGAAGAAAACTGCAGAAAAGAAAAGGGGCAACACATCTCGTGCTTTGCACAAGCCTGCTAAAGTCCACCCCTGCGTCCAAAATCTCACCATGCGCAGCATGCGAGTCCCAATATGAGTGAAGTACATATATGTTAATGATGGTGGCCAAATTGTGTAAGGAGCGGTATCAGCATTCCGCCCACTGTGGCCAAAGTATCACGCATCTGCGGACCCTTGGGCTTTCGCTGCGCTGAGGCATTGGCATCTGCGTAACCGTTCAAGCCATGGTCGTGTGTGTGTGCGCCACCATCTTCTTGCATAGCATGCATAGCAACATATCTATCGAGCATTAGCAACAGGAATCACAACGGAACAGGTAAATTCTTACAAAAAGGTACCACCCGAGAAGAGGAGTAACATGCCCGTCCACCAATGATCACTCTCAACCTTGCCACCACCCAACAGGGTGATAATAGCCCATGTTGTGATTGCGCCAACCGGGGCAGCCAAGCTAAAGACGATGAGATGTCCTCGAGCAGCTCGCTTTGACAGACCCTGCTTGAGGAGAAGCGACGTAAGACCAAAGGCAGCGGGGGCTTTGTGAATCATAATGGCCGCGAAGATGATGAAGCCAAGCTTCATGTCTGAAGTAGTTGAAGAAGCGCCCATTGCAATTCCGTCGGCGGCAGCGTGGATGACAAGTCCCGTGGTTGTTGCCAGACTTCGTGCTCGTCGTGGACTTGGTGTCATTGATCCAAGGAACCCATCAGCCTCTTCATCGACAGAGCCAGAGTCGCCGTTGAGGTTATCGAGGCTAATATGGCGCGTTTGAGGCGCAGAATGTAGGCTTTCCGTCGCATGGCGAGGCAATCGATCAACCAGGAACATCAAGACAAATCCTAGAATCAGGGAGAACCCGATTTCGAAAGTGGGAACTGCATGCGCGTGTTCGTGCTCTCCCTCATGCTCATGCTCGTGCTCGTGTTCTGCTTCGTGGTCCTCATCATGGTTATGGCCGCTTTCCTTTCCAGCCTCTGTCTTTTCGGATCCCTTGTTATTTGCAGCTTCATCCTTGGCAATGTCGCCAGCTGCTGGTATGGCTGGAACATCAGCTGCGGCCTCAACCGCAGCCTTCACGTCGGCGCGTTTCACTTGAGCGTTTCTTGCCAGTGATTCCACGACTCGACGAACAATCGCATCAGTATCCAGCTTGTCGTCTCGTTCTTGGATCGGGCTTGTGCTGACTGTAACAATTGACTCGGGGAGGCCACGTGCAAGGCTGGCATGGCTCCAAGGGGTTCGGCGTACCAGGCTTCGAACTCGATGCATATGAGTAGCCTCTGCGGGCGCGGTCGCGGCTTCGATTCCTTCAGGGATGATGACTATAAGCGAAGTGCCGACCAATATTCCTACGCCAACGCTTGATAGTAGGCGAAGTTGCGATTGCGAAAGCGACATAGACAGTGGCAGCGCTCCGGCGAGGAACGAGCTATTCGACAAGTTAGCGATTGGCCAACAGATGATATACGAATCGAGGATCAGGGTCGCGCGTACGCCAAAGCCATGACCAGCTGCATTAAATGTCAGTCTTCATGATGAGTTGATAGGTCTGCCGAATGGCAAAAGGAATCACTTACGCATAGGCCCAGAAGTAGCAGTATTCCTCCCATGATGTATGTGATGCCAATTGAAGCTTGGGCGGGTATGCGCAAAAGATTGATGTCAGAATACAAGGGAAAAGGTGACGGTCGATGTGGAAGGCTATCTACGCATGATGCGTCTGTCAGTACAACCCTTGGAGTGTATCCCTCTCTATATGGTTATCGAGGGATCGGGACGTAATATCGATATCGACGGCAGGATGCAAGGGCGGACCGAGGACAAAAGACAAAGAGGTTGGGCGAGGACTAAGTGAGAACAAATTTATCTGGCCTCGCTCGTCAGACTGAATCGGACTGGACTGGTTTGAAATGGACGGGACTTGAATTAACACCAGCCTTGTAACCATTTGGTAGCTGTCGATTGGTTACTGCGGGGCATTTAGACCCTTAGAATTCTCCTGATCAGATTCAGGGGGATTGATCGATAGGCGGTTTTTAGACTGTATTAATTTTCGTATATCCGTATAGACGTCAATTATCAATTGATCAAAGATATAGGAAAGTCAATATACCAAACTCAATGATATGATCACCAGCCTTGGGTATCTTCATTCTACTGACATGATGCTGAAGACTTGTGTTTTCCTAAAGAGGACGTGGAAGTATTAATAGTTACAGCGGCCAATGGTTTAGCCACTATCAATATCTTGTTGTGGCTGAACTATCAAGGTATAATTCCACGACGAGGTAAGAGTAACAGCCCAGATGGAAGGTGATGGCACATGACCAGCCGTATGAACCGGTCCTTAAGATCCAATACATTTCATGAGAAATGAAGCTCACATCGACTATTTTTGAATGTATCTCGTGCAAATTCATCTCCCTGCCAGGCCTTTGACACGTCTAAGGCACATTTGGTAGCAATACTCGCCATGTAACTTTTGCTTTGCGGGACCAGCATGACAATACTTCAACAAATACTCATACATGACATATTACTAAGTACCTACTAGTTATCTTAACGACACAAATTTTATTACAGTTGCGAATGCAGTCCTCGATATTACCCACGTGAAAGCAGTCTACCACTTTGAATACAACCTACCCTATAGATTCTCAGTTCCGTCGCGAATGTGAACTGCCATATGTATATAAGTTTATTGGTATAATCAGCGCTGAAATCGGACTAGTACATAAGAAAGCTTGCTTACACAGTTTTTAAACCTAATTGATTATCAATTAGAGGAGAATCGTGAAGGTGGGAGTTTAATATATACCTCTTCCCGGAGTACTGAGTGGTGGTGAAATACCACGGTTTGGGGGTTGTAGTATCACCCTGGAGGGAACCAGAGCTTGGCAAGAAGTGACGTAGACTATTGAGATCAAACAGCATACAAATTCACAGAAATGACCACTAAGTAACTCATCTCAATACCCAAAGTACACAATAAATGCCTTCTTTGAGCTCTCCAGGTCCAAGGTTACCAAAGTATAAAGTCTGTGCGCCAACTCCAAGCAACCCCCACTATCGAAACTTGAACTTACAACCTCAAATTATTGGCCAACGAGAGCCTTGAGCATCGCAGGCTCAATGCCGTCAAACTACACAGCCCTCACATGATGGGCGAAATTGAGCAGTCGCCTCGAAGACGCCATATTCTCTCTTCTATCAACCCCGACGACCCCGAAAAGCCCCGAAGCAGAAGGAGAAGTCGATCGCCGGATTCTCGATCTCCTGTTAATGTCCAGAGAGAACCATCACTTGATGCGACTTCAGAGCGCGCCGGTGCCCAGCGCAACCATGGCGACGGCGATCCTACGGCGCCGAGACCTTCACGTATTCGGTTGAAGGGTCAGCACAGGTCTCGCCGTAGGTCGCGAGACCGCCATCGACATAGAGATCGCGAAGATGACGATAGTTCTCGGCGGTCGCATCGCCGTCACCACCGACATCATCGACGACATCGGTCACCTACACCGCCAAACCCCCATGTACCAGAGCCTTTAGACCCCGAAGCAGCATTCCGCGAATCTCTGTTCGATGCCATGGCCGACGATGATGGCGCCGCATACTGGGAGGGTGTATATGGCCAGCCCGTTCACGTTTATTCCAACGAGCGCCTAGGACCTGAAGGCCACCTGGAGCAAATGACGGACGAAGAGTATGCCACCTATGTCCGGCAGAAGATGTGGGAGAAGACACATGCTGGTTTGCTCGAGGAACGCGCTCGCCGCGATGAAGCCAAGAAGCGCAAAGCCGAGGAAGACCGCCTTGCGCAGAAGCTCCACGAAGACATGGAGCGCAGCATACGTCGCGGCGAGGAGCGTAGACAGCGCCGACGTTGGGCGCAGAGGTGGGAAGCCTACACGACTGCCTGGACAGGCTGGAATGGCACGCCTGCAACGATTGCATGGCCGGTGGAAGGTGGTCGTCTGGAGGATGTGGAAGAGGCGACTGTGCGCAAATTCTTCGTTAATGGTCTGAACCCGCAGGAGATTGGTGAGAAGTCCTTCGTGGCTAAGCTTCGAGAAGAGCGTGTGCGATGGCATCCGGACAAGGTTCAGCAGAAGTTGGGAGGACAGGTTGATGAAGATACAATGAAGGGCGTGACAGCCGTCTTCCAGATCATTGACAAGCTCTGGACGGATAGTAGACCTCAAGCGTAATGGCATTAATACTCGAAGATACCATATTTGTGATGAGAGCTCAGACACATACAGACCTGGTTGGACATGTAACCTTTGAAGCGTTGATATCGCGACATGATACATAGGGCTCGGAAGTAAAATTCGAGTTGATGCAGATGTCATACTTTTATATTAAGTAGCCGTACACATTAAAGAATTAAGCCGTAAAGCCCATCCTAGGGACCGACATAATCGATGGTGGCTTCGTTGCGCCTAAGGTTGAGGCGATATCAGCCAAGTGACACTCAACTCAAACATAGTAATCTATAGAGCAAGGAAAGTCGTACACCTCGAATCTTTAAATTGTACCATAGCACCCAATGATCGTTGAATATAACTCACCATACATCAAATTAAATGCGTGTATATATTCCGAGACCTAAGGGGAGCTTGAGATACGGCGTGGTTTAGGTAGAGTACATGACTGGAAGACACATCACACAGGGAATCACCACACCCCAAGATCCATCGATTCTCAAACTACATTGTTAAGGCCAGAGTGAAGTGATTGCATAAGACTCGTTCACATAGACAATGTCTCCAGAGTAAAATCCACAGCACTCACTTATCGTTACTCTTAGTCTTTCCTTTGGCACATATGTATAAAACTATGCTCACATGACCCGACTCATCTGCCAAGCTTGCTAGCCCCGAAAGTGGTTGAGGAACTTAGACACATCCAAGACAAACCAAGGGATTTGGAGGGAATAAGACGGAATGTCCCATGCGTATCAAATAGCTGATCATGGTATGTTACTGTCTACGTACAACATGATGACAGAAGCTCGTGACTTCACAAGAAGCATTCTATACGGGAAGGATGCAATCCATTCCTTGAAAAGTTTCGTGGACCGAGCCGCCCTAGCGATGGTCATATCATTATGCAAGAATCATGAGGATCTTCGCACCACCTGCCATCATGCTGCTGTGCCGAGCTGGAGTGAGCCAAAGCCCAGCTAAACTCAAGCAAGGGGTTTAAGTCAACAAAGAAAGGGCTGTCTCACGTCTTTCGGACATAAGCATTCAATGGAATGGCTATGATATATATCTTAGTCTTTGAAGGAGGTGAAAGTAGTAATGCTGATGCTGCTACGTATTACAATAGAAGCCGGAATGTGGAACTGCAAACGGAAGGATATCCCTTGCCCCTTTTCAAGAATACTACCTGGTGCTCTGTATATTGCTCTTACGACTTGATGCGCATATCTCAATGTTCACAACCATTTCTACTACGTAATCCGAGCTGTTTCATCTCGTATAGAGTGCTGGGGCAAATAGACGACTGTTTATGCTGAAACCGAGATATACAACCAACCAATAGCATCATAATATGGAAACCAGTCATGTTAGAAGCTTACGACGCCTCGTAATCTTGACTTGGAACGGATTGGAGGATGAAATATGTCAAAGCATCTATTCACAACTTGGAGCTTCAGGTATCCGTAGTTCTGGGAATCATGTCAATTTTCTACAGGGGCTAAGACATACATCCTTCTACCGCCTGAGCTATCCTATCTAGATATCCCAGAATAAACGCGTTTTATGAAAGGCGAGCCAGGTGCCATTGAACGAGCCACCACAACAAGGCAGCACCAAACAAAAGCACCAGCCCTTAAAAGTTTCCATTTCGCTTCCTTTCCCCTTTGGCTATGCTAGCGGCAGGTGTGCAGCGCTAGCTAATTAAGATCCCGGGTCCCCGCCATATCCTTGCTTTATCCAAAACGGCTGTTTACCGGTAGATCAAGGTGGATCGGCGAAAGCTCAATAGGTTATTGGGTTTTTAACAATGATGGTATAGATTTGGCCATGTTCGCTTCATTAATCGACTTAAATTTTGTTTTGTCGTAGTGGATGTATTGTACAAAAACTGCTTTACATGTTGACAAAGAGAGCGGCACCACCCATGAGAGCTCCCATGGCGACGGCAGCGGTGGGCATGGCACCAGCGTTGTCGCCAGTAGCGCTGCTGGCGGCAGCACCGGCACTGCTGGAGATCTCACCAGCCTTCTTTGTGGCCTCGGCGATCTTAGACTCGATAGCCTCGCTGGCGGTGCCAGTGGCAGAGGCGAGGTCGGAGCTGAGAGAGGCGATCTGCTTGTCGATGGCGCTGGAGGCACTGGCAAGAGCGCTGGTCACGCTGGCGAGAGCGCTGGTGTCGACGGACTCGGAGCCGGACGCGGTGCTCCCGGTCTCAGCGGAGTCGGTAGCGGAGTCGGTAGCGGACTCCGTGGCTGTGGAGGCATCGGTCACGGTGGTGGTAGCACCAGACTCAGTAGCGGAGTTGATGCGAGAAGTGATCTCGCCGCCAACTCGGGTGGAAACATCCTCAATGATGGAAGAAGCATCGCCAACAATGGAGGAAGCGTCCTCAATGCGAGAGGAAACATCACCAATGATGGAAGAGACCTCGCCAGCACCGGGGATGGAGAGGGATTGGGCCTGTGATGTGTTAGTGAGAAACCCTTTATATTTCTAAGACAAGGGATCGTACCTGGGAGTAGGCAGCTAGGACAGCGAGAAGAGTGACGGTGGAGTACTGCATGTTGTCGGTTTTGTTGATATCGAAAGGTTTTAAAAGTAGTGAGTGCTCTTGTCAAATGGAATTGGATTGGCAGTGATGGATGAGGGAAAGAAAAAGACGAATCCGAAAGTCTGGAGGTCAAGACGTTTTATGGACACAGAGACAGCCATGCCAATGCAATCCATCTTGGCTACTCCGTATATACTTGACGATGCTCCCTATGCACACACCCCTTCACCCCGGACTGTCCGCCCTGGCCTGGGGCTTGGCGATTCGTATATTTGGAGCATAGTGGGGATATGGCCATGACTGTTCGTAGTTAGGTCATGGATCGATATCCTGACTGCCAGACCTGGATCGGACCTGATTCACAAGCACTGTACTACGTAGTATGTGTGCCCATGCCTTGAAAGATATCGACCAAGATGCCGCTTCAACCGCACTACCTTCTATGCGCCGTAACTTAGTGCTGTGCTGTACTTTAAACCTCGCCCAGCTCCGAGGGATCTGGTAGGATCTATGTTGCCATGGTAGGCTCAGCTACCCCTGGCTTATGCAAGGCAGTGCCGTAAAACCATCCCGGAGTCTCAGCTCACCCTACATATGACTTCCAGAAATAAACAGAGCAGTAGTGAACTACAAGCTGACCCGTTCTCTTGCAGGCGTTGTTGGTGCACAGCTGAGCCTCAAGCCCACGCGGTATGTCTTGGGGCCTTAGTCAGAGCCTTGAGGCCTAGGAGGCGTAGGTATTTGGGACGCCGACATGATATTCTGCGGAAAGGATGATGTGATGTAACCCAGATGTGAAAGTTCAATCAGTTTGCTCGGGTAATGGTACTGTGAATGCCCCGGTGTCCATAACTTTGACGAGATGACCGCCTTGACAATTCAAGCTCACGTGTACCTGCATGATATTTCGCGACCAGGGGTTCAGTGCTGGTCTCCGAATTTGGATCAGAAAAACCGGAAATTGAATGATGTGTGATATCAAACTGAAGAAGCACGAGTTGGAAGTCAGCAATCACCTGTAGATGGTAACTCTTGGCTACCAGGTGCACCCCGTAACAAAGTCCCAATGGCCGAAAACACTCCATTATCTTTCATCACGATCTTGCGCATATGCTGTAACAGTAACAGGCGTGTTCGTAGCCAGCCGGCCAAGCTTCCATGCTAGCTCTCCCCCAGTGGTAGCTACTGCATCATTCAAACATGCATCCGGCCCGTGGACGCCAGACGAGATTGAGCCAAGAAGTTTTGATTGGGGCAATAAATCGGAGCCAGTTAACGAAAGCAAGAACTAATATTTGCTTAAGCCGAACTCTGCGATGTTTGGAGAATACTGTAAATTTGTCCTGACGTTGTTAACTAAAAAAGAATGGAGTTGAGTTGGGGTTACGATGACTGCAGGAAGCTAAGCTAGGGTTAGCCACGCTTGCCACAGTATCGGCTTCTCCACAGCCACATACACCGACAAACGGATACCTTTTGGTAAGTTACATAAGAGGCAAGAACTTAGGGAGGACCTGAACGGAACGTGGAAAGTCAGATAGTTCAATACCTACACTACCTGCCATCAAAAGAACAAGTGCCGGCGTCGCCTTCTCCCTTTGTTCGAATTCTCGCTCCTGCTCCTGCTCCTGCTCCTGCTACTGCGACGGAGCATTGCGGTTGCCATTGGACTCCATCACGTAATTGTAGCTGACGACTTGCGTCACAGTGGGGCCTCTCGAGCTCCATTCTTTGTTTTGTTGCTGTTATAGTACGTCGCTACACGGGACAAGCACGAACCTTACAGCAGTTTCACAGGGGGTTACTGGTTACTGCCAAGGCACTTTCATTGGTAGGATGGACAGAATCAGCCTGGAACCTTCACTCATAACTTTTCCCCAGACCGTCCAACAGACTCAACAGACTCAACAATCCTTCAATAATGCTTTTATGGATCGTCCAGCAAAGAAACATCGGCATTACAGTCCTTGAAGCCAGTAAGACGAATGCGCTACGCACTGTACTGTAAACAACACTCGAGACTAAACTAATGGATCGTTCGTGGCGTCAAAAAGGCATGGCCCTGAAACAATGCATAATGAAATATCCAATCAGGCCTCGAATCAATATATGGAGGAAACTTTGCGTCCCTTCCTCCAAGTCTAGGCGATGAACTCAAAATATCAGCTCTTAAGCATAATACAGCAAACCGCGACGGTAGTATTGTCTGAGAGAGTACATTGTATAGACAAGTACCGGTGTACGGATACAGAGGATCGACTGATATGCAACTGTCAATGCAACAGTGGAAACTCCCGACGACAAGGTAGCCATTGGCTAATACCAGCATTCCCGCAGCAATCTGAGATGCATTTTACTAACACCATCATTGCAATCGTTCAGGATCAGAGGATCAATGGCAATTTGGCAAACGAAACCGCAAGAGGGAGAACAAGCTCTGTTCTAGAAACGGGTTAGGAATCCTGATTTTCGCATCCATATCGACTAAAAAGGGAACTGGTTTCTTACCACCATCTTGCCTTTGTCTCAGGTACCCGAGAGCATGAACCCGCGGCACGCGACTCTCACCCAGAACAGGCCTAAGCTGCTTGACAGAGAAAGCAGCTAGCAAACGGTGCTGTACTCTCTACTCCGTGCTTTGGCGTCATATCGTTAGCATTGATCTTTTAGAGGCAGATCACATCACCAGTGCAGGAAAGAGTCCTATCTGGTGTAATGAGCTGGTAGGCCCGTCAACCAAGCTTCCTCTTGGTTTCAACCAACAGTTTCTGGCTCGAGCAACATCCACAGTACAGTACAGTACGGAGTGTAAGTTGACCGTTTGGAGACTCGTACAACTTCTCCAATCCAAGACCTTCCCCTGTTGTACCCGGCTTGACGACAACGCCACCGCCACACACGCCTCTAAATGTCTCCACATAAACTCCATCTCTTTTCATATTTCGCTGTCCCTCTCAGTGCTTCCACTATATTTTGTTGCCATTAGCCCGGCTTGGCGCCTTGATCGCTATGTCAACATTCTGCTGCCTTGTTTGGCTGCCTTGGCCAATGTGAGCCAAGACTATACCAAGCATGGCCGATGGAGTAATCCAGGCAGCTTTCTCCGCCTCGGTTCTAACTCCGCACCCAACATCGCAGCTCATCGAGATGTGACGCAATCCGTGGGCTGATGGAGTCTGGCTCATTCATGGCCCTTTATGTACTTTCGCTTGGCTTTGACGAAGGTGGTGGCCTCGCTTGACAATTAAACAAAAAGACAAGCTCACACACTGCTGTGCCAAGCAGCCCTTGGTACTCAAGAGCAAGCGGGATAAATATATATCTCTTTTATTATTATTAACCTAAACACACTGACCGATGCATATCTCTATAGCAGGTTTCTATGATACGGGTCTACGGATTGATTATCTTATGAGTCCTTAGGATGAAACTTACTTAGATTCACCATAAGATGTTATGAAGATGGAAAAAGACATCTTTATTCCAACTTCTTATGCCACCCCAAATGCAAACCAAGAAAGATTGGTACGACCCAGTACGGAGGAAGTAATGATACCGAGATACATTCCGTCTGTTTCAGTGCTGACTCCCACGGGAGTATCATAAAAGGATTGCTGATCTCTGAAAGCCAATCATGTCTGACAAGGCAACTCATTTAAACATGCCCTTCTTGAGCTCCTCCACTATCTCAGCCGCTTCCAACGCGCTACGGGCTTCAAAGTCATATCGTTTGCTTTCCGTCGCTTTGTACACCACAAGCTATTTTTGGCAACATTAGTATTGTACGACTTTGACCTCGAAATTAGAAACAGCAAACTCACCTTGACGTTTGTTGGGTGTTTTCGGAGAACTTTGCACCCAACTACGTTGCTGAAATGAACCGTTGTTGTCTTGCCTGATCCGTCGTGTAACGCCTTACCGCCAGACGCTGGCATGATATGGATATACTCACCGTCTATGACTAGGATGCGCTCGCTCATACCTACAATACGCATTGGCTGTTTGCGCCAGACGGTGTACTTCTTGTAGCTAGCATTGCTGAGCTCATCTTGCTTCAAAGATTCGCGAGCAAGTGGATGGCTTCCGACCATTGGTGTCTGTGACTTCTTGCTACGCTTCTGCAGGGATTGCTCGGATAGAGGCAGCATCTTTGGTGATGAGCTGCCAGGCGATCCGGTAATTGTTAGTGGGCCATCTGTTGCGAATCGCCGCCTGTACAACTCCAGATCTGAGACATTTCCAATGGACGATACCGGCCTATCCAGCATGACTACAGCTCCTGATCCAGGTAGCTTCAGCACGTGGTTGGCCTTGTCTAACTGCCTCTTTCGGCATACCATGTCCAGCACTTCAGCCAAGTAGGTATCAGTCATCACGTCAAGTGTTACCATCTGGCCTGGTGCCACATCTGCCGACATGATATGGATTCGAAGTAACTTCTGATGTCCTCGAGATGTATTGGGTGCTGCAGCAGGTGCTTGTGGCATATCTGCTGGAGGAGCGTTGGACCGGTATGTCGTTGTAACAATGGGGTTTTGCCGTGGCCGGTCCATCAGGAAAGAGTTGACGATCGGTCCTGGAGTCCCTCGGGGAGTCGCATCCTCATCTGGCTGTGCAGGATTGAGAGACACGCCGCCGCTATCTTGTGAAGTTGCTGGCTCCTCTTCTTCATCCTCTTGTGGTGTTAGCGATTTGTTCTCAAGGAACTCGTCTTCTGAAGCTTCGGCCAATGCAAAATCATCATAGGCAGTGGAATTTGATCGCATGCGGCCTCCACCTCGCATGGCCGCATTGTTAACCGTGGTAAAAGAAGTTAACGGCTTTGTCCTCTCAAAGGGGGGGAAGTCGTCATCAACTTCGCCGCCCTCTTCAACCATGCGAAGGGTCCACCAGTTGATATTGAGCTTTCCCTTAGGGAGAGGAGGATCTAGTTTCTCCTCATTGTATCTGTACAAGCTCAGGCCAATAAGGTCTGCAACCGTCACCACCCGCTCGGCGCCTTGTCCATCGTGAACGCGTGGCCGGATAAGGACATGGAACGGTTTGCTTGGCGTTTTGGAGAAGGGGGCGTATATACGCACAGCGATAGAACCCTGTGTACCTTGCCCACTGAAATGGGCAAATTTCTGGAAAGGTATGGATGATTTCTTATCCTTGGCCTTGAGCGCTGCTGACAACAAACTCCTGGGCTGGGCAATACTCATGGGTCGGATCATGCTCATAGGCCGGGGAGGAGGTAACGCTCCAAGAATAACGGGATGCGTCGGTGGCTTTGATTTGCGAATCGTAGCTTGTCGTGTGAAGTTTTTGGGAGGTGTTCCGACGACCTGATGAGTAGGTGATGCGCCGATAGCATTCTCAACACCATCGAGAATCGATGCCGAGTCTATACTCTCAGCGTAGTTATCAGACATATCTGAAACCTCGTCCGAGTCTTCTTCCTCTTCTGGCAAGAGTGATGTGTCGGCTCGCTGGATCCCAGGTGTAGGTTCCTCCAATATTCTTGCCTGAAGCTTCGCGGCCCTGGTCGCAGCTCGAGCAGCCTCTCGATATCTCTGGACTGTCGGAATGTCGGTCTCATTTTCCGAAGATATCTCACTGCTCGTGACTGTATCCCTTCGTGGTCTCTCCTGTACTGTCCCCAACGCTGACTGTGACCCTCGGCGCGGGGCCCTTGGCGAAACAGCTCCTACTTGTCGCAAATTCGTGTTTTGTAGTGGTGACGAGCCTGCTCTTTGCCTCACTGGCATCTTTGCGAACTTGATTTGCTGCGCAGCTCTTTGATCTGTATCGTCATCACTCTCGTCGCTCAAATCGCTACTGTCTTCCTCTTCCATCTGCTCGCGACGCCTGCGCCGCCTGGTAGCCATGCCAGGGCCCATTGTATCCGATCCGCCCGCCGTGAGCATGCCTCCGTCCTCCTCGCCATCTTCAAGCGTAAGTCCAGCCTGTTTGGGTGCTTGAAAGTATTCGGAAGCAATCGCAGTTGGGATCGGGGGCGAATGCGTCCGCTTGTGGTGGGAGGAATTGGGACGCCAGCCAGCGGCTTTGAAGGGAGCTGAGTTTATGAAGCTATCGTTGACATTGAGAAGACGTTCTCCAACACCATCTGCGATTTCGTCGAGATAGCTTGTACGAAGCTGATAAGAGACAAGCCTGGGGGGAAATGTTAGTTTATTGATATGGATATAGTAGTTCATTGGCGCAATGGAGGTAGACGCACTCTTCCAGTTGAATGACAGACATAGCGGCGGCTTGGGGGCGCGATTGTGCCACGCCAAAAGAAGAAGAAAAAAAAAGATAGAAATAAGTCGAGAATCCAGTGGCTGCCTCTACATGTTTGTCATTAATCCAAAGCCTTCAGATGTTGAGAGATTGAAGGTGTAGATAAGATGCGACAAGCAGTGGGGTTGTACTGAGCCTGGTCAAGACGGGGACAGGATGTGGCTGCATCAAGGCACGGGCCAACAAGGCAGAAGTGGGCCGTGGGCCACTTTCAACTGCATGTCGCGAGGCTCAAGTTCGCGATTCCTTGAAACCTACATCTTTAACATCAAATAATTATTAACCTGATCACTCAAAATGGGCCTCGTCGACTACTCAGACTCAGAGGGCTCGGGCTCTGAAGCCGAAGTGCAAGTTCCTGTTAAACCCACCCCTAAAACATCCGCAACCTCGTCCTCCAAGACGCCTTTCCAAAAGGTCGTCGACAGATCCAACCCTGGCAAAATTGTTGTCAGTCTTCCTCAGCTATCGACTGATAAACCGCAAACCGAGGAACCCCCAGCGAAACGGACAAAGACGGGCGCGAGTGGCAAATTCGCTGGGCTCAACTCATTTCTACCGGCGCCTAAAAATGCGAACAAGCCCAAGCCTGCGGCTTCGAGCAGCGCGCCAACAAGATCAGGCTTTCAGTTCAAGACGAGTGCCGCGCCAGGATTTAGCAGAGACGCTGCAGATGATCGGAATAATGCAAATGAGGATACTGCGCAGAGCATGAGTCTACCTCCACCAAAGACCGCCGCGCAACCACATATTCCCGAAGGACAGAAACCTGCCGACGAGGTTAAGCTTGTGGGCAAGCCTTTGATGTTTAAGCCTCTATCAGTGGCACGGAACCCGCAGAAGAAGAAGAAATTAAACTCTGGGATGGCAAAGCCCGCACCGGCACCTCAACAGGAGCAGACTGAGGTGACGCCAGCCGAAGCCCCAAAGAAGGTCTCACTTTTCTCTATGCACACGGAAGAACCTTCTGAACCTGCTGAAAAGAGTTATACGAATACCTATGAGCCGATGTTTGCGACGACAGAAACCTCTTTGGGATATGATGAGGGTGCATATGGTGACTATGCAAGCCATGCACAAGCAGGTCCATCGGCAACCACATTGCCCGGCTCCGAGTCCTTGGATACGGTAGTAGGGGACCTGAACCTTACGGCAGCCCAGCAGCGAGAACTCTTTGGTCGGAACGGTTTGGGTGACCAGGCCGCTAAGAAGGTTATCAACTTCAACATGGATAAGGAATACAGGCACAACGAGGAGATTCGGGCTGCAGGAGAGGAACAATCTCACAACCCTGTGCGTGCGATCCAGGGAGGTGGAAAACACAGCCTGCGCCAGTTGGTACAGAATGTGCAGAGCCAGCGCGAAGCCCTTGAGGACAGCTTCGCCAAGGGGAAGAGCAATCGAAAGGAGGCTGCGAGCAAGTACGGATGGTGATGATAATGATACCCCGGTTTTATGCAATATATTCAAGAATGATACTACTTATCCCTTCCTATTTTGATCCTGGACATATTTACCACCTATATACGCCGTTCTCTATACCCAACCCAAACCCCAAATATGCAGAGTGATGAAGCATAGATACATATAATCGAACAAAAGGGGGTGTCTTGAAGCCAAAAATAACGATAACAAAACCGCTCGCCATGCAAATCCAATCTAACCCAAACAAAGAAAAACAAGCAACCCATATCAGAATGTTTCTACTCCAACTTTGCGACCACTCTGAAAGGCATTGTCTGCCAACATGAACCCCCATTCTCCTCTCGTGGTAGGAGATATATCCTCATAGTCGTGGGGCGTTAAAGGCCCAAATCTTGTTGACCCTGGACTCATGATGGGTGTCGGTGTGAGAGGACTGAAAGCACTTTGATTGATTGGTCCAGCAGTCAAGACTTGGTCTATCGTTGACGGCGGCTCCCATTTTTGTATAGAGAAGTACAGCTGATCGGTTGGTCGTGCTGTACGATCACCATCTTCCTCCTCCTCCTCTTCCACTTGGACCTGAACGGGCACTTGAGCGGGAGCCTCTGGTTTCTTCGGTTTTGGTTTGAGAATAGGCCCTGGAGTGAAATTCGTCTGCAGTTTAAGTAACGGTTTCGGCGATGGCGTTTTCCCCTTCATTACTGCGACAGCTATCGTTGACTCGTCGACCTCCTCTTCTTTATAGCGCTCTTGAGAGTCGCTAATGGGTTGAATAGCCGGTTCAGCAAAGCTTGTGAGGCCTGAGATGCCACCATATTGCTCTGGTCCTCCATACGCTCGTCGATACATGCGGTCTAGGTCGACGAGGGCCGAGCTGGACACACTGAGCCAATCGTATGATCGAAGGATGGCCGTTTTCGAAACCTTTGCGCCATTGGTAGCCAAAATGATACGCCGGAGTTCATCAACGGCGTCTTCGAGTCGGAGGTGGGATTTCGTCTTGGAATAACTGGATAGGGCGCTCTTGAGGCTATATAACCTGTCCAGTGATAATATGGTGAGGCCTTCAGAGCAAAAGAGAACCTCGTTCTGGATGATGGAGCTATGGATGAGTTGGTTTGTGAGTCCACAGGAAGCTGGTCTAACAGCCGGTGCGAGCCACTCAGGGCTGTGGTGGGTTAGCCCAATCTTTCTTGCATTGATACATATATGATTGACAACTTACCCAGTAGAGAATTTCTTCTCTGTCTTGACCAAGACTGAGTTGAGGATCTTCTCGGACCTTGGATGAAGCTCGTTGGTATGAATGAGTCGCATACCAAAACCCGACGATGCGGACATCATAGAGCTCATCGTGTCCGTGGTGGTCGACGATCCGGTACAGGGTGTCATGGGAGGTGGCGACATAGGTGTCGAAGGTGAGAGAGGCCATCTGAGCCGTGGGCTGGATACTTCGAGCGGAGGAACTTGACCAGGCGAAGATATCGCACTCCGCGGCGAGTCCATCGATCGAAGGGATGCCGAAGAGCCTATCCTAACTAAAGACCTGAGCCTAGAAACAGGACCCTGAGAGAAGTTGAAGCGAAGGCCAGGAGATAGAGGCGTGGGAGTCGTTGGAGTCAGTAGACCCTTTGGCGGCACAACAGACGGAAGTTGATAGTCGCGGCGGGCGACAACAAGAGTGATGTGCTGCGACTTGCGAGCGAGACGGGAGGATACATGCTCGAGAGCCGGTGCTAGATGAGGCGGCAGATGGTGAGCGTCGAGGATTGAGGTACCGGCCTCGAGAGGGGACGAGATCCTGTCCTTGAGCGACATATCGAAGTTGTAGAGTCGGTCGTGCTTCAGCAAAGAGGACGACTTAGCCTGACTTGAAACAACGAGGTGTGAAGAAGACCAACAAACGACGAGTAACACCCAGCGAGAAAAGATAAGACAAGATAATATGTGACAAGGGAAGCGAATCGAGCAAAAAGCCGCACAGCAGCTGTGATATCCTTTTTCAAGCCTGTTATCGTGGACCCGTCGTCGTTGTGATGCTACGTCAGAAAAAGTTTCAAGAAGAAGAAGAACACATCGGAAGGGGAAAGAGTCTTAAAAGAGATGCCCACCCATCTGAGCTTATTGCCTTCCCCGGACATCTCTAAAAAAAGAACGGTAGCTTGTTTATGTTTCATGTTCCTCCAGTCACCCTCGCCCTCCTCTCAGGTGGCCTGCGACCCAGCGGCCCGCATGGATACCATCAGCCGATGGGGAAACAGATGAAACGGAAGAGTGCCAAGATGAGTTAAGCCCCGGACGCTATGTGTAGAGATGGGAAAACTGCAGAATCACAGCTGATAATAGATAATAAGCGGTGTTTATACAGAATGCTATGGTCTATGGTGGATGGTGGTTGACACCCCAGATACTGACCCAATTAAAGAAGCCTAATTGGGATTAGTCTAGGGTCGTCGGCGGCTACGTGCATTAGTGGCAGCTCGGCTACTATTTTGAGGTGTGAGCGGGGAGCAATGAACGGCTTATGATTGGACAGTGACAGCCCTGTGCTTAAATATAGAAGAAGCTGGCGGCCAGAGACGCCATGTGAGTGGCTGTATGCATGTGAGTGTGACGATGAACTGGCAGATTGTGATCGAGCAGGGGGAGGACATATCACCTACAGCAAGCCAAGGGACCTTGAGTACGGCAAAACGCTCACGATGTGAAGAAACAGAACGAAAACTGCCATTTTTAATCTACCAGAAACATTCATCACTGCAGCAAACTTAGATGATAGATCCCAATCTACCGAATCGGCTGCCCACCTTGTTTCTAAAAACAGTTTCTACACCACCCTTGTCCATCACTTCCCAACTCTGTTCCTGCGTTCTCTCTCCCCTTACAGTAGTCCCAAGCCCAAGATCTCTCTTCCCTGATCTCGGCACTCGTGGCGCGAACCAACAGTCCCATTCTGTTGGTATCTTTGTCCCTCGATTAGGTAGATTGCTCAGGCTGAGTAAAGGACCGAGAGAATTTTCTTAACCTAAACCTCAGGCCATTCAGTATATGACTTACCAGACCATACATGTTCTGGTAAATCTATTTGTTTAGACTTCAAACACTCCGCCAATTACAAAGACCAGACTCCACATCCCAAAGCTGAAGTATTTTTGTTTCGTTTCCGCAGGGACATGTTTCTAAACTTACGAAATTTCGCATCCGGCATGGAATAGTAGCATTGGAGCTAAGGCCGGCCGCCATCATGGCCCGACAGCTAAAGATAGCTCTTTCAACAGCCGCCAGCCAAGGCCTGTCAATATCGTCATGGGCTATAGGTAGACCTTCATGAGCACCAAACAATAAACTATGTATAGAACTCAATCAGCCATGTGAAAAGTGACTAGTAGCTGATGGTTGTCAGAGGCTATTATGGAAACAGATTACCGGCTCCCCACAAGATGACGGCAGCAATGAACTAGATGACAAGTCCACTGGAGCGGCCATGCATGTTTTATAAACACTTGTTTATTGTTGCTTAGAAAACCATGTATTTATCAAATAACGAGGCCTATTCATCAACCAACAAGAGAGAGCCTGAGTCTAAACCTGATGTTGCTTTTGACTAAACTGGTGTTTGGTTCGTTCCTCGCCCTGAGTTACCATTACCTCGCTCAATGTCTCTTTGCCGGCAGACCCTGTTGTCCTGTACGCCATCACTCCCTTGCTATGCAATCGTTTCTGCTTCGGTGGCCGTAGACACGACTTGTTCAGGCCGAAGAAGCCGTCGGTCGCCTGACTCACCCTTTAGCTAGAGTCTACATGAACCAAAACTCAAAAGTGAATAAAAATCACTAGGCATCCGCCAACGCCTGTCCGTATCCTCCTTACTGTGTCCTCACTCTGAGGCCTTCAAAGGTTCTCTCCGAACCCCTGGCCTTGAGTTGATGCTCGCGATTATGACATCCGATCCATATCGTGCAGCTCATTCATTCCCGGAATGTCCAGTTCAACAATGTCATCAATCTGCTCCGATGACCCGCAGGATCCTTCCCAGTCTTTACCCAACGTCAGCCATCACCCCAAGTCTGCTGTGATTGTATCGGAGTCGCTGAACGACTGTAACATACCGGACCCGTCCTCTTCCATTTCGTCAACTGTCAGTCTGTGCAAAGGACCAAGTACATCTGTCATGCGTGTAAGCTATTAATCATACATAGTAATACAACGGATTCTACTTACCATCTTGCAATGTGAGGAACTCCAAATCTAGTTCGGTTTGTGTACTCGGGTCCGAGTTCACGGCGTCCACGCATTGCCCGATCACTTTCAAAAACCTGTTGGCAACCTCTCGAATCACTTGGTTCCGTTTGCGGACATGCTGCTCACGAAGATACTTCAGGCACGCAATCCCGACATGCTTCGTCGTCTGTTTGATGATTTCTCGATCACCCCAGGTGTTGTCGTCGTCACTATCGTCATCATTGAGGGTACTTTCAGTCACAACGTCAAACAGCGATCGAATCAGAAAAGTCTCTGTGCTGGTTCGCACTACACGGTCTTGAGAAGCCAGGAGGTAAGGCACCCAATTTGGCACTCGTTCCAAAGCGTATGAGCGGACGGCACCAGCGAATTCCGTGTCTTGTTGTTTGAGGTTCAATGCAGTCTTGAAGAATCGCAAGAAATACACGCCCTCGGTGTTTTGAAGACTCTTTGCCTGCATGAAGATGTGGCCAACTATTTCCTTGGCATTTCTGAGCTGATCAGTACTTTCGATGTACGTGATGGCTGCCCGCAAGAACGGATCCATGGCTTGTGTTGAGGTTTCGCCGCGAATGCACTGCTTCAATGTTGCGAGTACCCTGTCATCCAGCGTCTTATCCAACCTCACTAGGAGGCGAATGATTTTGTCGCTTTGTACCTGCGCCTGGTCAAGGGCGAGCAGCTTTTCAACAAACAGACTGGTCTGGGACCCGCCAAGATCCCTGTAAACAAGACCTACCTCCCCAGATGTCCATTTGAAAGCTTCGGTCATTTGCGACACGCGCTCTGTAGGCTGTTCTTCGCTGAAATCGGGTCCTACTCTAGAGTCTATCCGATCCATCAAATGATGAGCAAGTGCGATGATAGATGCATATGATGTCTGCCTTGTGCTACTTCGCCGCATAATATTGTGAAGCATCTTGGCCCAATTCCCATCGAGATCTTGCAGAGGGTCAGCTGAAATGATTTGAATAGTCTTGGCCAGAAAGCGTGCGGCCAAGACATATTCAGTCTCGCGATATCCCAGCCGAGCAAAGTTTAGGACAGTTCCGAAATACTCATCCCAAGCTCTGATATGGATATGGAAGAACTTCCAGAGATGATCGAGGAGAATCATCACACCGTCAATGACGGAGCGCCGAGAAGTAATGGGTCCGGAAAAGTATTCATCTTCATCTCCATCGAGGTCAGAGTCTGGGCTGTACGAGATCTGTGGATCATAAACTTGTGGTAGCCTTCGAGACATCGTCGCTACTGCAGTGATGAAACTCTTGCCGACGAAGCTTCGTACTCCTGGATCTGGATTTCGTTGTAACAGAATACGAAGTGCGCGGGGGTGTTGTTTAAAGTAGCTGTAGTATGAGAAAGCACAATGTCCGCAGGACCCGACTGCCTCGAGGATCGATTTGGAGTAGGTCTGAAGATCGGGAATATCCTTCGTTCTTGTGACAACTTGGTCCAGATTACCTACCAGCGTTTGCATGGCCAAGTCCTGGAGCCCGTGATCAAGCTGAAATTTGGCTACGAAATCGTCAATACTCTGGTGAGTGTCGGCTTCACCAGCAGTCTTACAATACTGCTGTGACTGATGGAACAGGCACTGGGCCAGTCTAATGTTACTCTGATCATAGATACAGTGACGACGGAGAATCAGAGTGTTCTGGTCCATAATATGATCATCGAGTTCCTCAGGTACTTGGACACGAAGAGGTGCAGAACCACCAAGATCCATCATCTTGTCCTGCTCAGCACGCAGAGAGGAGGCTCGCTGATAGAACAACATATAGGCGCTGTAATTCTTGTCACACATCATGCCGTTGTTATCGTAAAGAGAACGAGGGTCAGTGCCACCAAATGTCGAGTATTCCATGTGCGCAGGATCCCAAGGCGTGACCATATCATCGTTGAACTCGACCCAGGCAGGCCGGTTGGCTGAGGAGGGGCGCTCGCGAATGTAAGAGTAGTAATGGCCGGATTCAGCGGTACCCGAGTGCACGAGTACACCGACCAGTTCGAAGATGTCCTCCTCAACGTCGCTTTCTGGATCGCTGAGATGTTCGATCGTGTACGGCCGCATATCAACTTGTTCAGGGAACGAGAAATAATCGTTGATCTTGCTTCGTTGCAAGGTTCGCAGGTTGAAGTCAAACCTTTTTAAATGGAATATGAGATTGTCCGGAACGTCTTTGAGACAGGCCCTGTGAAGTATTAGTCACTGGGAGCGGCGAAGATAGAGGACCTTTACCTCTTCACCGCGTCAACATGGCGGTCACACATTGAACACTTGTATTTGTTGTCTTGTCCCACGGTTAGTATTTCTAGATACTTCGGTAACATATCGATTTGACATACCTCCTTCCATGATCTCGCCGCCCACATATGCCTGCAGGCTTTCTGTCAAAGTACTTTTGCCTTTTATATCGCATTGAATGGCTGAGAAGGGTTCGAGTCGTTCCGAAATATGTTCGCATTCCTTCGATTTCACCTGCTGCACAAGCTGGCCACCGTAGAACGACTTCATCATCTTCTTTTCGTCATTGCTAAGAAGTTGACTCTCCCAACGGTCAAAGAGCAGATTGTAAAACTCATCAACATCCATTTGGTTGTGAATGTCGATCAGGGTGTCGTCGTATGTCTTGATGGAATTGACAAAGCTGGATGGGTCGATAGAGCGAAGATAGCTGCCCTGCATATGGCCAAACAGTTTCTGGGTGTAGAAAAGCAGCTGCTGGCTGTCCGCAGCATCGGTAATTTGACAATTCAATACAAAGCGTCGGAAGCCAGTGTTCATGTAGAGCTGTGTCATTAGTGAATTGAGATAACATGTGTTGGACAGGTTTTGAAGTCCCACATAGCCACATGGGGCGCGAAGTGCTCCGAGTCGGTCGAAGTGGTACGAGAGGTTATAAAGGTATGGCTCATCTAACTCAGTTAGCAGCAATCTCAATTTTGGTGCAGCGCAACACATACCTTCTTCGTCTTCATCATAAAATGGCACTTGTTGATTAAGTCCGTACAAAACCTCCTTCATCTTATTCTGGTCATGCTTCACAAGAGAGAATATTACCTCGCAAAGCTTTGCACGGGTCTCTTCGTGAAGAATAACCCTTGGTACAGGCTGCCCACTACTTTGTCCCTTGGAAGGGTACAGCTGCCTCGAGAATAGGAGCATTGCAAGGTTTCTAAAATCAATCAGAAAACATTCGGCCTCATCATATCATAGGGTCCTTACTCAGGAAGTATTCCAGACTGGGCAGCGGATTCGTCCAATTGCAGGCATAAGTGCAAAAGGGACGATATACCCCTGGCAAAAATATCTTCCACACCTGGTGACTCGATAGTCTGGTGGTTTGGATGATTAGTTTATCCTGTCTAGTTATACTTGATCGGCATTATGACTCACCTCGGTTGTCGTATGCTCCAGAAGAAGATTGCTCGTGCACGCCGCGAATGTTGCGATGTCAAACAATTCAGGCGCTCGCATCTTGATTCTCACTAGCAGGAAACGAGCCAGCAAGAAGAGTTCCTCACATTGGTGGGGAAAATTAGCTGTCTGCGCAACCAAGTCGCTAACGATCGTCCAAAAGTACTTTGTCAATTCGATGTCTCGGCTTCCAGCTGAAGCCTCACAGCCGGGTTCGCTAGGAGCAGGTACGTGGTCCACAACAGTGAAGAGTTCCTCAACCAATTTGACAGAAAGCGATCTGATAGCTTGGCGAGGATCTGTGAGAATAAGACGCTGTAGGATGTGGGCAAAATCGGAGTTTGTCCTAAGTTTCGTCCAAAATCCGTCGTTGAGCATACTAAGTCGAAGGCAAATGACAAGCGTTCCTGCAACAGCGGGAGAAGGTACTTCGCCAGGACATCCTACGGCATACGACAAAATTTCCAATAGCCGAGCCGGCTCGGGCATGGCGAGGTCCTTGGAAGCAGCCGATCCTCTTGGGTTATCAATCCCTGTAGTAATTAACGTTAGATTCAGTAAGTTATCTAGTCTCGCGCACATACTGTCAAGAAACCGCCGGAAGGCGTGTAGCAGGCCACATGTAAGTTTGAGACGCAGGAACATGGAAGCCCCGTCAAAAATATTCTCGTCCGAGATAGCTTGTACGACAAACGATGTAGCTGTCTTGAGAGCTTTGGAATACTGAACAAACTCGGACTCTGAGCTACTAGGTAAAAAATTCGGGTCATCGCCATCAGGTAACGAAGGTTCTGTGTACTCAATCAAAGCGTGTACTGCGTAAAGGGATTTGAAAGGCTGTCCACAGGGGAAGATGTCGTGGTACGAAGCAAACTCGTTATCGATCAGTTTCAAAAAATGTCCGTCTGTGGGCAATTTGACAAGGAAGTAGTAGATCTAAAAAGGGTCAGTGAAGATCTCGTATGCTATATATATATATATGAAATACTCACTTCATGTGCAAGCGTTTCCTCCATGCTCAGATACTCCCACATCTCATCGAAGTGGGTGGAAATCTCAATTTCCAGTGGGGAGGCACCCGGTCTGACCCTGTTAGAGAGAGCCGGGCCAGACTCTTCGCGTCTCACTAGTATTAGGCCATCATGGACACGTAAATCGTCAAGTGATTTGCAGATATCATGCTCATTTGGTAAGAATGGCTGACCTCGATAGTAGACACGATAGTTTTCAAAACCGGTCTCTTTACGGAGGCTAGCAAGCAGCGAAGCCGCGGTGTTTCCTTTACCTATCACAAGCGGCCTGATATCTGTTTGCTCATCACCGTCGAAAGACTGATACTTGAGTCCCGCAGAATCCCCTCGAATTTCGTAGGATGTTTGCGATATCAGTGTTCTTAAGTCGGGCGCAGATAAGTGTGGCTTCGACTGATGCGCTTCAAGAATGTATCGGAGAAACTTCAGTGAGCGCACGAATACCATCTCTTGTTGCTGGAGTTGCTGGGACGTAACGACGCTTGACATTGACTCATCATCTCCACTTGTGGTATTTTGACCGAACGCCTTGAGCATTTTCGCGGCATCTTTCAGCTGCTGTAGACACCGGTCAACGAGCCGCAGATGAATTGATCGTGTGCGTTGCACAGCGTTCAATGTAATAAACCGATTTTCGATATAGATGTCGATTGCGAGAGTTCGGATGGACCTTTCTGCTAGACTCTCATCTTCAGCCTCGAGAACTAGGCGCCACAGCTGTTCAATGCCACTTTGAGAAACTGCTTCTTGATCATCGAGAGCAAGATTCGCCCTTTCACTGAGACGTGGAAGAATCTCGGCCCGAAGGAACTCTAGCATACCTTCACAGAAGTATCGAGAAGGAAGATTCGGAAGGTATTGGGATAAACAAGCTTGGAGAAAAGGATTGTTGAAATGGGTTCGCCGACTGAAACTATTCAACATGTCCCAGCCCACCTTCCTGTCATCGAGGGAAAGAGAAAGTGGCCCAACCAACATATCCCATAGTTTGAGGCCCAGGTCATGGGTGAGCGTTTCTGGTTCCAGTTGGATGATGTTACTGATGAAGTCCCTTCGAGGCTGATTGATAGGGCATGAAAGAACCATTTGGTTCTCGACTACTCGCCTAGCTTCAATGGCATGTTCCAATTCTTCCACAAGAAGTCTTGTCAAGTCGTGTTTCTGTACTAAACCGTTGAATTCAGTAGGCACATCTCTCGACCGGATTGCCATGGACAGACACAAAAGGCTACCCAGTGTTGTATCTGACTTGTTCGCAATGTCTTCAAGGCAACTCAAGTACAGTTGTTGAAGCCCTTCCGGGTCTGGTCCGCACCTCAAGAGCTCCCGGAATTTCTGCATTGCCATTTGCTGCATCTCGGGGTACATAACTTGCGATGCGGATGTACATGCTGATGACTCTCTCAACAGACGTAGACATATGTCGTATGGTAGGAAAGTAAGAGGTTCATCGATCGTGAACTTTTCGGAAATCAACTTCATGACACTCTCCCAGAGTAATCGGATGGCGGGCGTAAAGGCGTCCACTGGCAGCGTTTTAAATTTCTCGCAAAAAGCCAGAAGGCCATCTTGGTCAAAGAGGTTACAGATGCTTACGACCATGCGTGTCAGAGCATCGGCGGTACGAGGGTCTTGCCCAGAAGTGATACCTTGCCACACCATGTCGATGTGCTCCTGTCGGCATTTCTTGGTCACTATTATAAAACCGACGATGTTGGCACCCTCCACGGTGATTTCAGGATGGCAGTTAGAACCGAGAAAATAATCGATGAACCCGGTCCGGATCAAATATTCTGCAAGGTGTTCGATATGCTGGAGGCTGCCACCTCTGCCATGGTCAGAATGGTCTCTCCAACATGCAACCAGGTCTCTGCACATTTGTGCCGCACCCTGGAATCGAAGTTGCATTTGACTTGATCGTACAAGTTTGATGAAGATATGAAACCGCTGTTCACAAGCAATTGTCTCGATGGTGTAGTCACGGGGAGCTGTAGGGAAGGTCGCTCGATGCTCTTGAATCATGCTGATTGCAGCGGGATGATCACCATTAAGACTCGCTTGGATCATATCGGATAAAGCTTGAACGGTCCTAAGAACGCTATCAGGGACTAGCTGCGTAGGTTTCTTCTCGATCATGTTGTCCAGTGTGGCATAAGCGAGCGCATACAGAGCATGGCCAGTCTCGAGCCTGTCCTTGGCCTTTGCAGCGTTTTCGGGATTGCGTAAGTTGGATACATCAGTCATGATGTCTGACATCACTTGACATACCGGCGCTAAATCGTTAGTCAATTGGGGAATTGTGTGAGTAAGATCAACCAAACTCCTTGCAAGCTGCAAGAAGTGATCGAGGCTTCCGCCAGGGCTGTCCAAGTACACTCTGATAAAGTACGACGAAATGAACTCGGGGTAACTAGTTCGGTCGTCGTTAGATAGAAGTGGATGAGTTATCATGTGAAGATGAGTGAGATAGAATGGGGAGAACAGATCAAGAGACCGTTGACTCTGTGTTGATTGATCCACCGTGTATTCCCTCATGGCCTTGATGTCTTGACTGACGAACCATGCCGACAATTTAGTGAACGCGGTTAGAAAAGCCTTTGTAGCATCACGCAATGACTCGTCATCATAAAGAGGGGGCCTTGAAAACAGTCAGTCCTTGTATGTAGCGTACTCCTCGTTAGACTTACCTATGGCTAACCATTGCGGTAACAATACGGGGGAAAGCCATCCAGAAAGAAATGTTGAAGCGGCACGAGTCCGCCGCAGACTGCCAGTCACTGGTCATAACATATCCAAGATACTGCTCTAGCCATTGATGTAACTTATCAATGACAGAAGCGTCGATAGAAGATTCTACACTGTTAGTATCTCAGGCACCCCGGGAAATGTCAGATACGACTTACGATTCGTGAGATAGCTACTGAGCCGCGTCACCATACCCTCTAGGGTCTCGTTATGTTCTTTGAATGGAAAATCATGAATAGGGTCGACCAGAACCAGATCGTCTTCGACTATTGAAACGCCGATGCTTTGTCGATCCAAGATCATGTCCTCGTCTGACTGTACAGGGATAACCTCGATAGGCGGACTTGGTGAATGTAGCGAGCTCGATCGTGGGGTAGCTGGGCCTTGAGAAGGAGCAGGGCCCATCTCGACCTCGTATTCTTCAACACTTTCTTTAACTTGGTCGTTGATGGTATCGGCTGCATTCTCAGTCGCAGCTGGCTGAGCTCCTGGCAAGGGGGAAGGCGGCGACAAAGATGAGTCGTTCTGAGTCGCATTCCTCAGATTGAGGGTAACCATACTTGATGGTGGTTCTGCTGATGGATCATACATGGGAGAGCCTGATCCGGGTGTCTTGTGCGCGAAAGTGTCCGGCGGGGAGCCTGTAGCCGAGTCACGTCGAAGCAAGACAGGATCGGTGTCAAGAGTGGTAGAACTGGAGGAGTCGAGAATAGGATTCACTGTATCAAGAGAATCGGCTGGAGACCCGGAGAGCGAGGTGCGTCGACGCTTGCGAGATGTGATATCGCCTTCATCAAAGGGATTCGGCCGGGTCGAGCTGGCTTCAGCGGAGGCAGCACGATCTGGGAAGTCGGGAGATCTCGAGGTTGGATCCATCGAAGTCGTAAGGAGAAGTTGTCGGGGACAAAGCGTGAAGGTGCAGAGACGTCACACCGTTGCGAAAGACGCCCCGGCGATAGCTGCACAAAATTAACATGTGGGTTTGATAGAGATGTGAGATGTGGCGGGGCGAAGCAGCAAGATCCCCAAGCTCAAAAAGTGAGGTTCGTATAGGGAATCAGAGCCAAAGCGTAAGTGCGGGGAGACTGGGGAATGGAGACAAAGAAGTATGTGAATAAGAGACTCCGATTCTCAAGACGAGATGATAAATTCCCAGAAGAATGTTTACTTTTTGAGACTTAGAAGTGGGATGCGGATGAGAAAGTAAGTGGATGAACGGGTGTGGACGTTTGTGATGGATCTGAGGATAAGGTACGGTAGTGGCAGTCTATGCCAGGATATGGGGGAGCATGGATTGGCAAAGCGCGGGCGCGGTCGCGACTTGCTAGTGTGGATACCCCGCGGAAGGAGCACTGGGGGTGCAGATAGAGAGCACCTCGATCTGGGTGGGTAGGTTGTTGAGAAGGGCAGGCGCGATGGAGATCAAACAATTAAGAGATGAAATATTTTGCACTCGCCTTGCCGAGAGTGACTCGCAATGGGTCTGTCTGAACTGAAGGGGATTTTTGCGAAGAGGGGATGTTGGTATTGTTCCTATTAAACGATGTGGAAGTCAAAGAGACGGGCAGGAGGTTCAGGTTATGGTTGTGGTTGCCAAGAGGATGAAAATGGATAGAATCGAAGCTTTCGGGAGATTTACAGAGGTAGGCAGGTACTCTCGTTGTGAAAGTTAAAGTGCTTGTCAATGGAGGAAATATCTAACTTAATCAATGGACGGCTGCCTTACAGTGACAGCCCCGTCCCATTACCTCACTTCAATCTTTTTAGTGGAGAGCTCACCTCAAAAGCTGCCTTTGCCCGGGCGTCATGTCAACTAAGAGCGGGGTAAGGGGTGAAAATAGTGGGATTACGACTACATCAAATGCTCTGTGTGAGGCAAGTAAAATAGATTTATTATATCCATTCCATTACCTACGCGAGTTGGGTAATACCAAAGAGCACCATCGATACGTATCAAGGTGTGAAAGAAATTTGGATATCTTTGTGAAAACCTGGTGCTGAAGGCTAATCAAATAACAAAACTTCACTAATAATGCAGCTGAGAACGTTTGTACGCTGCAGCTGTCATGACAGCGATCGCAGCCATGGTGGGGCATAAACACAAACTCCCATAAACAATGACGGAGACAACTAACTAACCCAAATCTGAGACCGTTGCAAACTCACGGTTTTCTTCTTTATATCTGACAGGCATCTAGCACTTGGCAAACCTCTATTTACGTTTATTCTTTGATACCGTAGTCTGAACAACAATTCATGGCGACCAAACGGTGTGGACTGTGACGTAGTTCATTAGGTTGCCTGAGGCTCAACCGGGCGTAAAAAGCACTTTTGCTGTGTCCAGTTGAGATGATGCCTGATAATTCAGTGCGCCGCTACAACAGAGAGCACGTCAAACCACAGGTTCTATTTACCTACCTTGATCTACAAGCATCTATGAACATCAAGCTCGTAATGCTCTACAAAGCTTAACTTAAAATTGTGCGGTATCTTACAACCGACCTATCACAATATGTACCTGAAAACTGGATGTAAGATAACTTATCTTGAAGAGCATGTGCTGGAGTGAAGACAAGATCCAATGGATCAGTTTTCGGTGACACTGTTATTAGCATGTTCTATGAGGCTTCGTCCAGCAAATAAACGCAACACACATAACAATATTAGGTTGCGGTGAAGTAATTTATTACGCGTACAAGATCTATCGACATACATATGCTTTGTTGATCGTCGCTATCTTGGAACATCTTGAGCAATTGAGAGTTTGTACCTGCGGCTTATGACATACAATTCGGCGCTAACAAGCAACTCCCCGTCGAAAATCTGGACCCACACAATCCTTGCATATTTGCGAAGGGTTACGGAGGACTTTTTCCAGCCTCATGTCGTTCCTTTATACACCCCGAATTGACTTAATCACATCTGCCTGCTCAAAACTCAGCCTTTGATTGATAACACACATCCGAATCTACCATCGTTTGCTTCAAGATCATTTGCCCCCCAAAGACTTTTGCTACGTCACCAAGGATTGCGATGTCTAGCTCAAATGCCCAAGCTGCTCGCAAGAGGATTGTGCACCAACTCGACACTCCTTTTTCCACAGTCTCATGGTATGGTCTTTTTTTAAAATTAAAAAAATCTTGAATTGGTGGAGGCTAATGGATACAGGCCTTCTATCTCTACAGAAGACCAAGATACCATCCTCGAATTGCTATGCGGGTAAGTCAATCCCGTCGAGTACTGCCGACATAGTCTCTGCTAGAGAATGTGGCCGGGTATTTCTAAGTTTGATCTTACTTACTGTTGCAGTTTGTTGAGCCCCATTGGGCAGCATCGTCAAATGTATGCCAAGCGTTCCAAGGGTAAGCGCGCAGCACAAAAGGAGAAAGATGCAAGAAGGAAAGGATATGGCTCAGAGCAGCCTCCTGTGCCTCCAACGCCAGAGATAGAAGCCAACATTGATATCGGGCTTAACTCTATCACCCGAAATCTCCAGTCATGTTCTCGAAATGCTATCGAAGCGACTGAGGATGGACCTCACCGGCAGTATTCTATGGTTTTTGTTACACGCGGCAACCAGGCATCAACATTCAACTGCCATTTCCCGCAAATGATAGGAGCTGCATCTAAGCAGCTCTTTGTAACTGAGCAGATTCGTCTGGTAGGCTTCTCCAAACCATGTTCCGAACGCCTGAGCACTTGCCTGGGAGTTCCGAGAGTGTCCTCCATAGCTATTCTGAAGGATGCCCCGGGAGCTGGAGCCCTGCAGGAGTTTGTTATGAAGTCTGTAGCCCCAGTAGAGGCATCATGGCTAAATTCGTCCGTTGAAACAAAATATCTTGGCCCAAAGATCAATGCTATTCAGACAACCGTGGGGCCTAAACGTGTGCGGGTGGAGTAGGAATAAGACAAGGCGAATATGCACGTATCCTGTATATCATCTGAATCAACTTATTAACCTATCAATCGTTTGTCTAAAGGCGTTGAGAGCTGCATTGTTAATTTGCCAGGGATCCTTTAAACGTCGATATCACGGACACTTGCCGATACGATGACACGGGAAGCAAAACGTCTATGCTTCAAATACGGTTGATCTGACAAAGACCGTTATAGTGACAGTTCATCGGTAGTAGTTCCATTAGTGTTGCAGCATTTGACATGTTAACCTATGAGTGTCAATGTCTCGTCTTAGGTCAACTCCAGGAAAGTCGAAGCACACACGCAAAGATTAGGTACTACCTTTCTGCTGGTTGCCTAAACCTGTGCATACCGGAATACTCTGAAATGACTTGATATAATAGCAAAGCTTCTTATGGGATTATCTCCACTACTGAATATCGACCCATCCCATGCAGCTCCCCAACATGTGGACAAGGCATGACTATTTGCGGAATCTTAGGTAACCTTAACAGCATTATGGAAGCTTGTTGCTTTCAGTAAGGAAGTTCGGCGAGCCTGCTACAAACAATTCTAATGCTACAGTGGGCCCTGAGACTGATGCCTCACGAGTCCCATCCCGCTCAAATCCAGCACTGCCCGCCCCTAATAACGATAGGATAGGGGGTTCACTCAACTATCGATCCTCCAGGCTCTCTATCGTCACCAGGCTATATACAGCTCGGTCAGCTAATGAAGCACTGGAGCTTAGTTATTCACTGGCTTCCGTTCGTCCCGTCTTTGGTTGTTGTTGGTCAGCCTTCTTCCATCTTCCCTCCCCCTTCCACCTTCCCCACTCACTTTACCCTTCCTCCATCAATGCCAGTCAAAACAAAGCGCCCGAGTTCCTTTTCCTGCGCATCTTTTAGAATTCTTCAACAAGAGGAATTACTTCGAATATATTCTGCCTCTTGTCTTCATTCTTTGCCTTTCTCTTCTCCTGAGGGTAAAATCATCCTCTCCTCCTCACCATAGGTAAGTCACTGCTTCTTTCAAGCTCACACATCGTCGATATTATCGAATACATACTACCTAAATGACTATGCACATCCATTCTATGTCATGTTCGCTTCGATTAAGTAAAAACAGCTCAGACATTTATCACTTGAGCATATCCGCGTCCTCATCCACGTCGCGCTGACGTTGATACCCTCGACGCGGTGTCTAGCGTCGTATGCCCCGGCTCTCTATTCTCAAACACATGTTTTACAATATGCTAATGCGTTTTGTTCTCTCTAGTTTCTCTAGCTATACTGACATATCCATCGTAGTGACATCTCATTTGCTTTTTGCCGCTCGCCCCCAAGGGCGTTATCGTCAAACCAAACAACGCAGCCATGAGTAATTCTGGCTGGAACAATGAGGCGTGCCTGGCTGCCGCTAAAGAGCTAAGACAGTCTTTTAAAAAATCCGGGGGAAAGAATGCTATGCATAGCGCCGGTAGGGACAGGGGCAATCGCAGCAGTAGCAGCTCTATCCCCATGAAGCGACAAGGTAAGCACACGATCGTAATCAGCAGGGTACTATCCTCGACTCGAAAGAGCTATTCTATCAAATATGAAGTCTTTCGGATTTATGAATGACCGTCAGCTAACACATCTTCAGAATCGTTCCAGCACACACCTCGCCCAGCCCCTCCTCCCCCTGGAAATCACAACGTACCCCCTCCTAGCCGTCGCAATTACACTGGGACCCTTGTGTCTGACACTCGACAGATTCCCCGTGGGCCTATTATGAAAGGCAGCTTGGATTTCTTAAACCGGACAGATTCAACCTTTCAGAAGTCTTCCGATTCTGTTTTAGCAAAGGGTCAGTGAATATACCAGACAGTGCCTCAATCCGCTTAAGCTAAATATTTGATAGCAACTCATACCGAAGGCGTGGCCAAACAAGTTAGAAACTCTACTGTACCCTCTACGCCTGCCAGCAGAAGCATTGCCACTGTTCAGGTAAACCATGAGATCGCTGCGGAAGAGCACAACATTCCTAAACCCGCTCCTGCTCCCGCTACCCCGGAAGCCCCCAAGGCGGGCAGCAATGTTGACCTCCTTCGATGCTTGACGACCCCTGAACCAACCCAGTGTGCTTTTGAGGCCAACATGGGATCTAGCAATATGGCAGAAACATTCTTTTCTCTAATGTCGCAGGACTCGGACGAAGAATCGGAGGACTCACTGGCTACAGAAGCAGAAGACAAGGCTGTGAATAAGCCCAACACCACGAAATTCTTGAGATACACCTCTGACGACTTATTGAAGCTAAGGGCCAATGCAAAGAACGACGTGCTGCCCAACGACAGCATTGTAAAGCGTATGAGCACGGTGGGAGACACCAACACGGTGGGAAAGATCAACACCCCGGGAAAACCCAACACCATCGGAAACGCTAGCACCATGAAAAAGCATACCACCATGGGAAATGCCATCGCCATGGGAAAGTCAAAGCTCGCGGCTGCGATAGGCAAGGCTTCTAGTCACCTTACGCTCCCTCAGCAAGCTAGTTCTCCTCATCGTTCGACTGAGGTCAACCCACAGGTCACACCGATTCAGCTTACCATCACCGAGCCTGATGCAGTACAAGCTTCGACGAAAACCGAGCCTCGATCTGGAGTGACTCAGAACGCTACCAGCAAACTTGAAGTTCCCCAAATTCAGGTTAAGCCCAAACCCCAAACTGCAGTTGTCCAGAAGGTTGACGACAAGCCCCATCACGAAGTGGTACAGAAGGTTGTTGATGAGGCCAAGGTTTCCCAAACCCAGGCCAAATCCCAATCACAGGCCACAACTGCGGATGCCAAGCCCAAGACCGCAGTGACTCAGAAGACCGATGATCAAGCTCCGTCACAAGGAGAGACTCGAGGTAAGGCCGAGACATCCAAAGTATTAGATAGCCCAAAACTTCGCCCACAAGCACCCGGTTTTGTACCTGCGGCTCCTGCTACTTCACTCTCGTCTTCAGAGATGATGCTCGAATCTACTCAAGGTGCCGGTTTGCTGGTTGCGAGCCCCTTGGCGGATAACCAGACAGCAACTCCGACTGTTATAACAGAAAGTTTCGTTCATTCTGTTCCATCTTCTGGGCAGATTGTTGCAGTGACACCGATCCAGTTTGCTGACGGGCATGTTATTCCAGGGCCATCGAGCGGCCTCTTTATCATCCACCCAGCACATTCCCTCGATCAGATGCCAATGCAGCTGGGGACATTCTCTGCCGACTTACCCATCCGGGAGGCAGAGAGCAGCAACGCGACAGCTCATGTTGCAAAGCCGAGAAAGCCTACCAAGGGTTTGACTGCGTCTATGTGGGCCCAGTAGTCCCACCGGACACACGCAGAGCCACTGCCTTGAGCAGGACGTATAACATCACGAAAGATTGGCGGCGGAAGATTTGAGGTACATTAGAGAAGCATTGTCTCTGTCAGAAGACACTAAAGGGAAACGGACCATTTGGAGGGCCGCGCACATTTCGGATTATCGATGCTAAAAGGGTACGGAAAATTGGGCATCAGCAGATACAATGCCGTGCAAAAGTCCCGACACATCCGAGGTCTAACCCCACTTTCAACTAAACACCAATATCAACACCATAACTTTAATGCGTTATTTTAATAGATTAAAATGCCTAGAATACGTTAAAAAATATATTATTCTCCTTATAAAAGAACGAGGTTTATAATAATATATGAATTAGGTATTCCTATACGAGAAATAGTAGATAAAGCGGGCTTAAGCCAGCATATAATCTATGGCGTAATTCGATAATATCAATACTAACTATTAGCTAAAGACCTTTCTTATCCTAGTAGGCCTTAATTATTATCGGAAAGGGATAAATTATATATTAAAATACTTATTAAAAGAAATACTTTTATCTTATATAAAGAAATTATTAATTAGGCATATCTAACTTATTTAAGAAGTATAATTTATTATTAGCTTATTAAAGAAGGGATCTAATATAGACTTATATTTTAATATTTATTTCTTAGCCCAGAAAGTGCTTAATTAAGGAAGGCTTTTTATAATAGATATTATTATAAAGATAAGTCTTTTTGGTATAATTAGTGGTTTTCTAATAAGGTATTTATTAATTATATAGATGGTAATTATACTAAGTGGTTATTTTATAATA
>ONZP01000688.1:0-13952 GCA_900312805.1 Fusarium torulosum
GATCAAATGAGCAAGCAATCCTGTCGTCCAAATACTGGAGTCTACATGAAATTCAAGACCATCCCAGATTAGAGATTCATTCCATATCTCTGAGCAACTTTTTTATTTTATTTTTTTTACTCCAACCTTAAACCTTATCAATCCCAGGCTTTCAAATTCTCACAATATTATCAACAACAAAATNNAATAGAAGTCGCACACGGCAACTGAACTCTAATCAAGATGAACACGTATATCACACAGCCGTACACACAAAAACTAGCTTTTCCTCCTTCATCCCTCAAGCTGTTCAATACAACAAGCCCGTCGGTTAGTCAATCCATCAAGAAGCCCAGACTCTAGCACAACTCAGTCCCACACCGAAAAGCCAATACAAGCAATAAGGTAGACCACATACTTACAGTCAGTCAATCAACCCCTGGTCCCCCTTCGGTCCACATCGCTAACCTCTTTCGCAGCTAACACCTAACACCATGAGTCCTGCTATCGAAATAACAAGCCTCTGCTGCAAAGTAAGCCTCGGTCTGGCCTACGGCAAGGCCAAAGATCCCATCATCAACTGTCGAGACAGGCAGAAGCTAAGCAACTTATACTATGATTAAATTATGAGAAATCTCAAAAAAGGGTTACAAGGGTTTTCATTATCACAAGCTTGGCCACTATGCTCATGACTATCCTAAACAAGAGGCCGTCCGCCAGTCTGCATCGCCGCTCCCAATTCCTCCCTCGGCGAGATCAATAAGCAGGTTGAGTCCCTATGTGTATCCTCCACAAAGGTAGTCAAGGCCTTGGAAGCAGATGTTGCCGAGAAGGAGCAGCGGATCAAGGACCTCGAGATGACGATTAGGGCGTTGATCGCGTTTAACCGTCGTGCCATGTCGAAGCAGCCAGACCAGGTGATGAAGGACGTTGGGAGTGAGAGGCCCAGTAGATCACAGACCACAAATGAGCAAGCCAATTGGATTCTACCTACCGAGAAGCCCATGGCATCTTGCTCGAGAATAAGCGAGCTGGGTACCTTAACCAAAGAATAGAAGACTATATGGATGGTAAAATTTAAAGTAGATATGGCTGCTACTCAAATTCCATACAAGTACTTAAAGCCCACCCTTGACCCCTTCCTGTCACTCAACAATTGCCTCACTTAGGGATTCCTTGAATACTCTTCCGACAATCGTATGCACTTTAGAACTATATAAACGGCATACGATAGTGTTAAACAAAGCAAACAATTTGTTTTCCTGGCAACATCTTCTCCTCTCCTCCTTTTACCACCGCAAACTATACCGCTAGGCAAAGGTAGAAGAAGAATCAGGATAAAATCAAGTCGGGATCAATTTCAAATCAATTCCAGATCGCAGAGAAATCAGTCTCTTTACACTTGAGCCAGACCTCTTGAGTGAAAATTGATTGCTAATCTGCTTGTTTTGTCCCGCTGATAGGATACCAGGCAGCTCTGCGTGTCATCTCTGATGTGCTTGGGCAGGACATCTTCCATCAACTTGATGTCGAGACACCTCAAATAGACATCATGATTTCCGTTCCTCTGCTGTGACCCCGAGTGACTAAGACATCAATAAGGCTAAGTTCACACTTGAGCAAATCTCGTCGATCTTACCAATTTCCTGAAATGTTTTAGTTTCGCATTCGAGGAAGGCGCGCTCGGCGCCGCATGCAGAGCTACGTTGAAAGGGTGGGTCCGTACCTGCAGCCCACATGGCAACAATAACCTTAAAAGTGCCGCCGGAAATTGCGGGGTTGCCGCACGACTAATTTTGTCAACAGGGAAGGAAGGTCGCTCGATCCAACGACGTCCTATCGGCCACCAACGATGCATGACGGGTTTTGTTATCATCTAGCCAGTATTCTTGCGTTTGACCTAGAGAATTGCAGATATATAGATGCGAAGGGCATCTACCGATCTGTCTGAGAGGATATTTAATCCAGTGCAGATTGCTGTCACAATGTTCACTGCCGTATAGACCATGAAAAGAACGAAATCTCAATTGTTTCACTGATTGTTGTCATTACTCAGTCTCTGTGGACTAGTTATCATGCTATCTATGTAATCAATAGTTTCCCATACCATCACGCCGTAAACCATGCGACGAAAGTCGTGTAGATCCAAAAATATCTAAAAACTCGCTCTAAGCCATTGAAAACTGAAGAAGAACCTTGGTAACGCGGTAGGGGTCCGCGTTAGAAGCAGGGCGACGATCCTCGAAGTAACCGTAGCCTTTGGCAGCGGTTTCCCGAGGCACACGAATACTTGTGCCGCGGTTGGCAACTCCCCACGAAAATGAGTCGATCGATCCGGTTTCGTGGCGACCTGTGAGGCGAAGCTCATTGTCCTCGCCATATTCAGCGATACACTCGGCATGGTGAGGCTCGAGCTTCTTAAGAGCCTCCTCAATAACCTTCATACCACCCTCTTCGCGCATAGCCTTCGTGGAAAAGTTGCTATACAAAAGTTAGTATAACTCGCCCAAACGTTGGCCAAATCGAATGATTTATGGCTCAAAATGATCAGAAAAACTCGCCTGTGAAGCCCAGCTCCATTCCAATCTCCAGCAATTGGCTTGGGGTGCAGAGAAACCTTTGCGCCGAAGTCTTCTGAGATGCGGGAAAGGAAGAATCGCGAGATCCAAAGTTGGTCGCCCACTGAAAGGATTGGCGGTTAGCGGCTGAAAAACAAGCTTCGGGCTATCTTCGGAATCGATTTCCGAGGCAGGAGCTCGAAAAATCGATCAAGGGGTTGCAACTTACTTGAGATGCCGGTGCAGGGACCGACTTGATACTCCCATTGAGCGGGCATAACCTCGGCATTGGTTCCGGAGATCTGGATGCCAGCGTCTGTCATGTGTTAGTCGGAATCCAGTAAGAAACGAGAGTGTGGATGGTAAATGGCGGAAGCTGAAAAACATCAGGCAGACTTAAGACACTCAAAGATTGCAGTCAAGGCACACCTCGACTGCTTCCCAGGATGGCAGGATCGACCAGAAGTTGCAGGAAACCACACATCCGGAATATATGTCACTTACACAAGCAAGCCTTGTAGTGGGCCTCAACAATATCACGCTGGACAACCTTGCCAGTACCAACACCACAGTAGTACTCGCCCTGACTGAGAGGGAATTAGTAAACATCCATAACAAGTCTCTGTGATCTCAACTTACGGAGCAGGGAAACCACCAGCGGGCCAGCCGTAAGGTCGGTCATCGGAGCCGAGCAGGGTGTACTCCTGCTCGAGACCGAACCAAGGCACCTCATCGGCGTATTGGTCCATAACCTTCACGCAGTCATGGCGGAAGTTGTACTTGTTGGGGGTGCCATCGGCGTTCCAGCACTCAGCAAGAACAATGATGTTAGGGGAGCCGCGGAAAGGATCGGGGTAGACGGCGCAAGGGCGCAGGTAGACATCGGAGTTGTCACCAGGGGCCTGGTTGGTAGAGGAGCCATCGAAGTTCCAGACAGGGAGGTCTTCAGGCTTGTAGTCCTGCTCGGGGAGAGTCTGTCGAGTTTGTTAGTTATTTGCTTCGCGATGTCTGTCGTTTCCCTGTCTCCCTTCCTTCCTGCAACGGACAACATCGGCTGAAGCCGACCCAATGGGTCGGCTCGCGCCATGCATCCCCACAACGTGGAGACGTGGAGTCTATTTTTGGCCCCGTTTGCCAAAGGGAAGGCGCGATGGTCGACTGAGCCTCGGTGTTGACGACATACGAGACCCAGCTTGTGACCGGAATTGCCATTGCGGATCGGAGGAAAAGTGGAGACATCGGGGAAAGAACCCCGGAGTTCAGGATCGGCGGATTGAACTTACTCGGGACTTGGATCGGGTACCACCATCAGCGTCGACCCAGACGTACTCAGCCATAATTTGACCCTTCTGGTCGAGCTTGAGATACTTCTGGAGAGTCTCCGTCCTTGAGGTAATAGGAGTAGCCTGGAGGATATCGTGTTAGTGGGCATGATAACAATGGAGGGGTCGTTCAGATAAGGACGAACCATTGTGAATGTGTGGTTTGGTGAACGGGTTTCGAAGAGGTATTAGAGGATAAGATACGAATGTATCAAGCGATTAAACGGAAATGTGTAGGATGACCAAAAATTTAACTCTTGGGAGGCCGGGGCGTCGCGGGTTTTATGTTTACGGATTCGAGCCGTAAAGAAAGGTTGACTCTCTCGACCACCAAAAGATAAGGATTCCCTGTGGCCGGATGCAGGGGCGTGGCTGTTACCGGCTCTCACAGTGGGGTTTCTTGTCTTCCGTCACAGGTCACAATTGGCGCTCGGCAGGGCCTTTTAGGAGGGGGGTGTCTTTTGGCATCATAGACAGTCCTGTACTGGGTGCACACACAGGGAAGATACTTGATTTCTACGTAGATTGCCCTGTCTACAGTATGTCTTCGTTACGAAAAGACGATGACTTCCGTACATAGGCGACTCCTGAGCTTTTGCCTCGCCCTCCGAAATCAGCTCAAACCCGTTTGTTCTGCTGGTAAATACAACTTCATTGAACGAAGTATCCCTTGTGTTAATATGAACATTCCACCACTGCTTAAATTTCCTGTTACTTTGGTCACAGCTTCTGCCTTCAGTGGGTGAGATCACTGTTCGAGGGAAACTCTGGGGGCACTGATGTCTCGTAATAGCACAAACAGCGCTGAAAACCCGTATGACATAACGGGGGCGGCTTCGGCGGAGCCTTGCTCCAGAGAGGGGTGTACACGGTACGTGCCTCAATGCAGTTTTACACAGCCGCTCGGCGGGGATCGCCAGCGGCATATGGCGGTGCTTCTTTATCAACATCCTATCTGACAGCCACCGGCCCGGGAGGGTTGGCTCGGTGATTTGTACGGCTTCGTCTTGACGATAATTCGGCTCAGTGCCGGCTCAATGCTATTTAAGAGTCAGTTATCTCAACAGCTGGCGGATATCTATCGCTTTTGCTCCGTAAGCGGAGTCCCGATTCCAATAGAGGGGATGCGACCCAGCGAGCCGCAATTAATTGACCCAGCGTCTTATCGTGAATGTGGCCCATCAACACGTTAAACTGTAGGCTTAATTGCGTGTACCGGTGCGTGTCATATGCCCGCAAAAGGGATAGTGGGGGTGACCAGACGAATGCCAAGTGCTTCTGCGATTTGGAAGTCGAGGCCAATTATTTTGTTTGGATTCGAGATTTTCTGCCTGTAATAATTCTCTTCCTCACTGGATGTGTTAGTATATCGTAGATAGGGAGACTTCCCGATACACATTTGTCTCCATCATCCCCGGAAAGTGAACCCCCAAACTTTCCTCCCACTCTTAGATATCAAGGCTATCTAATGGTGCCCGCGTCTTCGTGGGCAAAGATTCTGGGGTTGTGTGGGACTGTGCCTCCCAGCCATCCTGTGGGTGATGACAGAACAAATGCACACTGGGTTGCTGTGTTCTCACAACTTTTTAGCCTCAAGTACGAGTAAGTTTTACTAATTTTATAATTAGCTTAGACAAGATATGTATGCGATTACCTTGTAACATTTGATAACTATAAACAAACTTCTAAATAATATTGATGCAGTCACATACCTTTTCGACTTGCGGTGGACGTCGACACAGCCAAATCCTTGTACACAATCCCCAGGAACCAGTGATAACAACGGCTCTAGACCCTGATCTAAATTCGCACAGGCTGCGAAGGCGAGCAGCTTTAAGATCAAAAGGCGCACACAGGGCATGTCAGACACAACTCTAAGGCCATGTTGCGCCCTGAGACCCTCGGCGATGCGAGCCATGGATCCCCCGAGGATGCTCCATCCCCAGCTATTTCGAGAGCCGCTTGGAGCCTGGTGCTTGTGACTCTCCAGAATGCCCAACAGCCTCGGTGGTTCCGGTTTGTCCCTGTTCTGTTACCAAATCGTTTCTTGAGCCCCAGACACACCTTACTTGTTATGGTAAGAGAGCCATGTTTCTTTGTTCGACTTGTCCAACCATGCGCCGCAGCGCAATAGGCGGAAGTGCTGTTCCTTCTACCGCCGCTTCTTTTTTGGGGTATCAGCGTATTAGTCCGGCGACGAGTCGGTGTCTCTTCAAGCACGCCCAACCAAGCCTTGATACCAACGCCACCCCAAAAAAAGAATACCGTAGTACCCAAAGAGAACCAGAACCACGCACACCCAGGATGCAAGATGCAGAGTCTTATCATTGAGTCGTGATTGGTTCTAGGCATGTTCTTCATAATGCCTGTTATCTCATGTTGGACTTTTACCAACACGGCTTCAAAGCCGTTTCAGATGTTAGAGTCTCTGGTTGGTTGAACCTTGTTGCAATGTATAAGTAAATCGCTCAGCAATTTGACTTCCTCTTCCATTTCCCCAGACCGTAAGTCACGATGTAGCTTTTTCGGGAGGCTCCAGATTTTCAGGGCACTTCTCCAGGTCTGCCCTGACTTGCGTGCGTGCGGCTGTGTTCGTTCTCCGGCTTCGGGATGCGCGATGAGGTTGAATGGTTGAATGGTTGACTTGAGCCGTGAATTAGCGTCGGTCCGGTAGAATCACTCGATTTTACTCACCTCTTCTTCCCTTTCTCCTTGAATAGATGATCTAGAACTGAGGAATTACTCCATTTTGCCGGGTGTCAAGGGTTCAATTATTCCCGAGCTGCGTCCGACTGGCTATAACGAGCGGTTCTTGTCTGTGGGCTCACACGAGACCAGGAGGGAAGATAGTGCCCTTGGTCATGCAGGGGTTTTGCATGTTCCGACAACTTAATTGACAAGCTCTCAAGTAAATGTATGGTAATGATAAGGTAGGCCAAGACGTCGAACAATACCAAATTAAATGTTGTCGGAGAAAGAATGAGTGAAGCCATTTTCCCCTTCGCCTAAAGAAGCTTGTTGGGTTTCAAGTGTAGGAAGCAGCGTTGTGCAGATCGTGCCTTCCCTCTGAGTGGCCGACGATACTATCTTGGCAAGCAACGAGTAAGATCAAAGACTTTTTCGAGCAACTGTGGTCGCGCCCACTTCGGTTGTGCTCTCCATTTTCTTCTACGGCGATGATCTAGAAGCATCATAAGTTTCCAACTTGGCCGCCTCATCTAAAATTGCCATATCATTCACAAGTTTATTCGATCAAGGGTAGCTACTCAAACAGGCAATTCTCCTGCTTCAACCGTCCCACCTTTGCTGAGATGGAGATCTGCCGACCCCGCAATCCCCATTTAACTCGCTGTGAACAGTGAGACCAATCAGATTCAAGCCGATTCCTGTTACGCATTTAAATGAGAAACTTAAACTCGGTCGATTCCGGGCATACCCCAGGTTTCCGTCGATATCTTGCTATCTCTGGAAAACAAATAGCAATTAATCTCGATCGCTAAAGGCCTCAAGTTTATTGGATCGCCAGAAGAGCGATGTCAACCGTTTGGGTTTTCTCGTTCCCACCCTCCCATTTTCCCGGCATTAGATCTAGGGGATTGGGTGATGGAATCACGTCCAGATAATTGTGCGCGAATGAGATTGACTTTGATTGTTGAGGTGTTGTCCCCGGGATGAAATCAATATCTGCCGACTTTGCATTGGGTATGCCGTGTTCATACCCCTCGGAGTCAACTCCGGGTTTGACGTCCCGACATGTTGCATTTCACGCCGAGGCCCGCCGGGGGGGATTGACGGGGTGTGACGGACCTTCACCGGGCGTTGACCGTACCAAGCTAGATTCACGCAAAATGTGTGTGCGCTTGACGCAGTTCAACACCATCCAGTGGCAACGGGTAGCAGTGGGTTAAATCTCACGATGAATCAAAACCCTACCAGATTCTACAGCGAGTTGCTTTTTACATCACTTTGTTCTCATTGGCCTTGGCGAAAAAAGTGCCTGCGTCAAGAATTGCCCTTGACCCTCAAAATGACGTCGCTATCTTGTGGTCCCTACACGCCCATGACGCTCTGAATGGGCACGTCCCAGTACCAGCCGGCTGCCGCCATGCCGCCAACGCTCATCACAACCGCCATGAGGAAATTGACATCATTGTTGTCCAAAAGATCCCACCCGTTCTCAATGGCCCGCGATGGTCGCTGATCTCCGAAACTTGACTTGCGATGCTTGTCCTTGGGATCATAGACACCAGCATGAGCATCGTCATCATCTGCAATAGCGGAACCATGCAGCTTCTCTTCTGCCATCGTGCCCTGGCTCTGCATGGCTGCTGCTTTAGCGTTTGCCTTCTTCGCATGCGCTGCAGCATCCTCAGCAGACTCGGTTACCAAGACACGGTTACCACCTTCACCTTCGACGATCTTGCCGGACCGTACGTCCTTGACTGACCGTTGAAAAAGGCCACCCAAGAAACTGTCCAAGACACTGCCAAGAGCACCCCAAAGTACCATAAAGCCCATGAACTTGCGTCGCTCCAACATTGTCCATGGTGCACCGCCTGCGGGCGTGTGAGCTGATTCCTCATTGCATGATGGCAGAAACAGCATGGATGTAGTGACGATAATCATCGACCCTAGCAAACCTGCACCCAGGCCTAGCAAAGTGACTCCGCCATTCGTTCCACGGGGGACTTTTCGTAGCGTTGGGGACGTGATCAGGCGGGGTTGACCAGTGGACAGGATACCAAGCTCAGAGCTAAAGGTATCAGCCGCAACGGCCGCATAATTGGCAATGATTCCAACGACCAAGAGGTCACCGCCCCAGGAGAAGCATAGTGATCCCGTAGGATCCGGGGTATTGGGGTCGGCAAGTGCGGTTTCTCGTTTGCGTAATTGGTTTGCGTGGAGTAGGGAAAGGACCGAGGCCATCAAGCTGTTGGCGAGAACTTGAACAAATATTAGCCAGGTGTGAACATCCGCACAGCTTCAAGTGCTTACCTACCTTGAACGTGTGTTCGAGGCCCTTCTCCTCCAGAGGTGCCCTTAGAGCGGAGGGTATAGTTGGACTTGATCCCTTCTTTGATCTGAAGCGTCGTGAGAACAAGGACCTGGGGTAGCGGGCGCAAATACTCACATGTGTCACACGGGTTCCGGCGAGGAAGAAGACGCATAGGAGTGCAAATGGGAGATTCCATGGATGATAGGCGTGTGCGACCGCCGTCAGAGTCGCAGCGAAGATGCCAGCGGGCGTCAACGAGTTTCTGCTCTTGGCTCGGTAGATGAGCGCGCAAGTCGCGGGGAACGCATACAGTAATCTCATGACTGGCACAGATTTGCTCAAGTGCTTAGAATATTGGAATCTCAGGGCGCAAAGAGAGTGAGCGGGTTCCTTGTAGTTAAATCAATTGCTCCTGCTCCATCACAAGCTAACCGATTTGACATCCCATTGATAAGGTAGGAGCTCCCCCAGTCAGCTGACGTCAGCGATAGTGGCGTGGAAGCAGCTACGCAGCCACGCAGCCACGTGGGTGTTGGTTTGGGGTAAAAGCGAACAAAAACAACAAAGAAACTCGAATTAGAACAAGGACTTAAAAGACTAATTGGGCTTTACATTGAAATGAGTTCGGCTTAAGCCATGTGCATATCTTCATCAACTGCGAATCCAGGTCATATTCTGTGTCTTGGTTCGGTACACCCCACCTCACTTTGGGTCTTCAAACCATGACAATCGAAAGCCACCTATATATCCATGGATTAATAAGAGCTGTGCGAGTTTCAGAATATATCGATTATACAGAAGGATCTCTTGGTATATGAAAAACCGAGTTAAAGATCGCTTAACCAGTCAAGGCCAAGTGATATTTATATATATATTCAACTCACGAAAAGTTACCCTATACTTCGATAGTAAACGTGAAATGGAAATGGTGCAGTAAGAGTATGATGTTGATCCTTTATACTCATGTTTTTATCATTTCATTAGACCGAGATCTTTCTGCGCTCGCACTTGCTATCTCATTCTCCCGTGAACAGGTGACTCAACCTATTCACTTTTCGCAGATAAGAAATACATATCGATTCATATATGAGCCAATCATCAAACTGTGTCAATAAATATAAAACTGACAATGCCGGTGAGTTTCTACGGAAACGATAAGTTTAGATAAAGCGAGATCCAATGTGTGGACCGTTCCAAGATGTGTAAGTTTACTCATGGTTGAAGTCACGATAGAGCACATGTACATTCATCGCAACACTCTGATAGATAATAGACTGAGTGAGTTTATGACTCTTCGTTACATCAAACGTAAGTTAAGTCAGAAGAAACTAAAACTCCTCTTAAACGTTCCTGATATCAAGGACCAAGGGGTAGATAACTGAAACTGGAGATAATACGATATGCAAGCTCTCCTGGAGCGCCCCTATCTTGAGTTTCGAGTTTCGTCTCCAAAACGCTTCCTTAAAAACACCATGATGCAAATAACTGATCCAGTACACGCAATGCTTAGTATCAAATATTGATACCGCTAGAGGCTGAAATCACATATAAAAGTTTCGCTAAAACCCAGATAGCACGCTGCGTTCTCATTCTGTTTTCCATAGTCATTATCGTCTTCCACCCTAAGTCATACTCGAGACTATAAACATCCCGTTGTTATCTATCAAGCCTCATCCACATCTAGTGACTGGAAAGATAGATAGGTTGCAGCCTCGGCATTGGTAGTCGGCCAAACCCACTGGTCGGGCTGGATAGAGACCGGACCTGCGGTCTCAAAGCTCATCATGGGGGGTGGTTGAGAATACCACACATTCTGTATATGAGTTCCATTCTGAACTCCTTGATGCATTATGGGGGGAGAATTCAAATGACCGGTGCTCATAATGCCATGAGAAAAGGTCTCGGTGATTGGCCACTTGTTCATTTCCTCGAAAGGGGTGAATGAATGAGCTGAGACGCTGGTAGACGATCGTGATGAAGATGGCATTGAGGAAGATAATCTAGAAGTGGTTTCGGGACATTGAAAGGGTGAGGGCATATCTGTGAGGGCTTCATTTGTGGTGAGACCATTTGAAGCATTGATGCTGCCTTGAGAAGAATGAGACATTGACCGCATAGAATTCATCCCTGGGTCGAGCAAACCCAAAACATTTGATGTATTCTGGCTGCCAAAAGCTCGAGCACACGATTTCAACTGCTTTCTGACGTTTCGTAGCGCCACGCCTTGGTAGAACCGCTCATCGTTGCTGACTGTATATAAGGAACTTGCCAAAGAACACAACCGATTATCCCATTCTGAACGGAAATAGCTGTGGTCGAGGCGGAGTCCCGGATTATCACGGATGAGATTGAAAGCTCTTGAACAAGTCCCCAAAAGAGTGCAAAGAGCTTTGGAGAGAGGTTGTTGAAAAGAAGAAGCCGAGGTCATGTGGTGATTGAGATGTCCTTTTGATAGCGAAAGGGATTGTATGATTTGTTCGACTGAAGAAGAAAACTGATGCACAGTCTCTACTGGAACAACCACTTTCTCATAGTACGACTCGTTCTTGGGGAATAGAAATTGGACGATCATAGCCTGGTGGAAAGCAATAAGTAGTTGCCTCGAACCACCCTCGTTCAGGCCATCTGAGTTGAAGTCTTTGGTATTTGTGACTTCAAGCAATCGTATGGCTTCCTTGCAGATTCCAACACCGTGTTTCGAAACAGCTTGTTCTGATTCATACGAGACAAGGTACGCCACCGTATTAACCATGTATGCCACTGGCCACATTTCCCGAATGTTGCTCTTTTGCTTCTGCAGCGTATTGAAGTTCTCAGAGACCAAGTCAAGTTGGATGGAAACCGAAGAAGTCTCGGTTAAGGGAAGGGAGTCGAGGCTGAAGGTCGATGGAGTGATATCAGGTATCGCTCCTGTTTGTAAGGAAAACCAGAGGTTTAGTGAAAAAGTCGTCCACCAAAGATTGGACACCAGTTCTTTCTCAATATCGAGCACATCAACTCCATTAATACGACTAGAGTTTGGCGGGGAGACATCCTTTGACATGGCATCTTTGATCTCTGTAACCAACTTGATCGCAACTTCGATGTAGCAAACCGCTCGGCGGAACTCTTGCGAGGACAGGGCATTCCAGGCCAACAGCACCAAAGTTTGTGCTGTAGTAACCCCTTTGTAGACTCTTGTAGGCACGCCGGAGTATACAGCATCGCTGTCTTCAGAAGGGCGGTAGTAAGGTCGCATCTGCAGCTGTGTCTTGGCCCATTGTAAAAGCTCATGTCCGCGTACAACGGCAGATTGTTCTCCGATGACGAAGCTAGCATCGGCAAGCATCACCGCCATAAGAATCTCGTCGCATGTATCTTCGCGTATCTCTCGAAGGAGTAAGGTCTTGGAGATGAGGAAAGTCAGGGGGTGTGCGGAAAACCACACGTCGATCAGTTGATTTCTATGTCGGTGGCTCAGGTTGGACAGGGGGCTGCAATATGATGTTGTGTTGTCAAACATGGCGGTAGTTGAGTCGTTGGATAGTCCAGTAGATATCAGTTGGTTGCTGGGGTCGTTGGATTGTGAGCATCCCAAGTCGCTATATCTCTGGCCAATAGCAGTGACAAGATCGAAAGCTATCATGGGAAGTAGATTCGCGCACAGAACTTCGCTACTATTTAGCTGTATTGGAATACGACCTGATTCTGCGAATATCGATTGGGAGAACTTGTCGTGAAATATCTGCTCCAGGGACGTAGCAAGACTCTCAACACTATCCCCTAATGTCGCGAGATCCTCATGTGTTTTGCCAGGAGACATGGAAGAAGCAGAGTTTGCAGAGCATGACCTCCTCCTTTTACTATCAGGTAGCTCATGTTCACTGCGCACTTGAAGTAAATTGTTTGCCTTTGTGCTGTCGAAGCTCAGATTCCGCACTTTAGGCCGTGGAGGTTCGAAGTCGTAGATACAGTCGGCTCCCTGCTTACGACAAGCCTCGCAGATTGTTTCGTTGGAACACTTGATTTTCCTCGCTCGACAAAAAGCACACGATCGTCTCAGGGGATGCTTTGAAGACATTCTGCTCAAGGGGTTACAGGGCAATTGGTGGAAGACCAGGTAACCACGGGTTGAAGAGGTATTTGGGGGCTAAAGGAACCTGAAAGCTCTGGGATACTTGGCGGAGTAAAACGAAAAATGGCCTAAATTCTCGGGGATAATGCCAAGCAGATGATCTTTGTATGAGGTCGAAATGGCGTTGGCTGCCTTGGGTCGGTCTAGGAATAGAGCAGCCTCACCAGAAGCTAGACAAGCCCACACTGTAGGGCCCAGATCAAAATCCAGGGCCCCCATACGAGATGTCCTGTTCTAATTGGCAGGTAATCTTAGAAAGTACGTAGCAACGGAAAGCTTGTTAAGCCTCCTTGTCAAAGGCATGCATCATTTAGGGCTGATAGCTTGAAAAGGGTGGCAGTGTCTGGTTGAAGGCGCACCGTCCTGCTGGTAACATGGAGGGGTAGAGAGAGATTGCCTAATACGATCTCAGTAAGAGAGATGATGTATGTATTGGGTGAATATGGCACATGTCTATGGCAGTGTAAACAAGCGTCAGATGCTTATTCTGAGGGTATGGAAGCTAGAAGAGGTCTGACCCGTTGCTAGGCTCACGGCAAGGCACTTCTCGGCAGGCCCGTTGTGATTATTACCGCTTACTCGGGGCCCTTTATACGAAAATTATACATATATGTATACGAAGCTTAGGTGTTGGTTGTTCTGCTTATATCTCGTAATTCAGTAACTATATCCCCGGCCTTGGCTACACGAGAACCCAACTGATGGCATAAACAAACACATTTATAGAAGAGCATTGAACAGCGTTAGATGATGGCTAATTCGTTGGAGAAAATAGGTTCGCATTCCCTACCCAATATGGAACACTAGAAAATAGCCAAATGTCTCGCAGAACTACCTTAATCTAGGACTCTCCGAAGCTGTACACACTCCAAAGTACAAACACTGTATAGAGAACTAACCTGTTCCGATATAAGCAGAAACCGATGGAGTGGTTTTGAATCCTCCGGCAGTGAGTAAGTGTCTTGTTTTGCTTATCCCTCCCC
>ONZP01000691.1:0-24822 GCA_900312805.1 Fusarium torulosum
CACAAGTGGAGTCCCAAGCAGTAATGGATATTCAGTCCATAGGTACTATAGATATCATTGACTGGGATTCTGTGTTTAATCCTTCTTCCTTTGTTAATAAAAATCCTTCAGAAGTTACTGGGTATTAGCAAGGTGTTTTGCTGGTTCCTATGTTTTTTCGTTTTCTAGGTAGTTTTTCTATTTGACTAGGTACTCTCGTCTTCCCTCGTATTTACGTATATCTCTGATTTCTTCTGCTTCGTAGACTTCTAGTCCTTTAATTTCTTCTGGTTCATTACCGATCTTGACTTATATTATATCGGCTGCTAATTCGAGTAGCGAAACATAGATAATCGGGTGAAGCTTGACTTTCGGTGGAAAGTCTAGTTTATAGTTATACTCCTTGATTTTCCATAGGATTTTATATGGTCTGATATATTTATAGTCTAGTTTCTTTGATAGTCGTTTTATTACTACGTTTTTTATTACGAAGTATACCATATCTCCTTCTGAAAAGGATGGTCCCTTTATTCTTTTGGGGTCGTAGTAGTAATTTATTCGGTTTCTAATGAATTCGAGTTCCGTTCTTATATCTTTATGAAGTATCTTAAGGTCTTCACTCTTGATAATAGCTGCTAGGTTAACAGACTTAGGTTCTTACGCCTTGTAATATGGTTCTGGTATGAATCCATAATTTGCATAGGTAGGCGTGAGTTTTATACTTTCGTTGTAGGCGGTGTTGTAGGCGAGTTGGGCTGCTGGTAGCTTTTCTACCCAGTCGTCTTGCTGGTAGTTAATATAATACTATAAGTACTGTTCTACTACTTGGTTTATCCGTTCTGTTTGTCTATCTGTTTGTGGTCTAAATGCTATTGAAAGCTTGTGATTTAATCTAAGGTATGCCATAAGTGCCTGCTAAAACTTGGCTGCGAATGTTGGTCCTCTATCCGGGATGATTTCGTTAGGTAGGCTATGATTGGCCATAATGTGTCGATAAAAAACATAAGAAAGTTCTTCTGCATCTATTGCTTCTCTGTAGGGTAGGTAGTATGAGTACTTCGTGAGTTAGTCGATGATAACTATAATGCTATCGTAGAAGATTCCGGTTAAAGGTTCTTCCGAGAGTGGTAGCTTGGTTATGAAGTCCATCGTCATAGATCCCCAAGGTCGTTCTATTATAGGTAGAGCTTACAGGTTGCTGTAAGGCTTGTGTCGTTGTGATTTCGTTTTTATGTATAGGTCGCATATTTTGATTATTTTCTCGACTTCTTGTCGTAGTCGAGGGATTTGATATCCTTATTCTAAGAGCCTCTTTATTATTTTTGTGACTCCTTGGTGTCTATATAATAGATATGAGTGGAAATCGCGAAGGAAGTTACGTACTTCGTTTTCTGGTATTATCGTTGTGGTTACCTTTTGTATCCATCCTAGTGTTTTCGTTTATTGGGTGAATTGGTATTCTCCTTTTTCGTTTGTTTCTAAGACTTGTCCGTTAAACTTGGTAGTTCCGGTGTTGTAATCTGGTCGTCTGCTGATGGCGTCTACTCTGCTATTCTCGGATCCTTTGCGGTATATAATGACGAAGTTAAATTCGCTGAGGTATTCTGCGTAGCGTAGTTGTCGTCTGTTGAGTTCTTGTGTTGTGGCGAAATATGTGATGTTCTGATGATCGGTGTAGACTTTAATTTAGTGCATACTTCCCATGAGGTAGTGTCTGAATTCTTTAAAGTAGTTGATAATGGCTAGGAATTCTTTGTCGTAGATGGGGTAATTGAGTTCTGCACCGTGAAGTTTGTGTGAGTAGAAGGCTATTGGATATAGCTTTCCTTGGTCGTCGTGTTAACCTATCTGTCCTCCTAAAGCGAAGTCCGATGAGTCCGTTTCTAGTTCTATTTCCTTATTAGGGTTGAATATGATTAAAACTGGTTCGCTTAGGATTGATTATTATAGTACTTCGAAGGCTTTCTATGCGTCTGGTTTCCATATAAATTTCTTATCTTTCTTCGTGAGTTTAGTTAAAGGGTTAGCGAGTTTGCTAAAATCTTATATAAATCGTCGGTAGTAGTTAGTAAAACCTAAGAAGCTTTATACTTCCTTGATTATTATTGGTAATGGCCAGTCCGCTACTACTAAGATTTTCTTTCGATCTATCCTAATTTCTCCAGGGCTGATTATGTGTCCTAGGAAGTCTACTTCCTTGATATGGAAATGACTTTTTTTTGGTTCTACCAGTAAGTTGGCATCTTAGAGGGCTTATAGTACTTTATGGACGTGTTCTATGTATTCTTCTTTGTTATCCGAGAAGATTAGGATATCGTCTAAGTAGCAAACCACGAAGATGTCGAGATACTGCCGTAAAACGTTATTAATCATCCGCTGGAATGTTGCGGGTGCGTTAGTGAGTCCAAAAGGCATTACTAAGTACTCGAAGAGTCCAAACTTGGTTCTAAATACTGTTTTCCATTCATCTCCTTCCTTAATGCGGATTAGATTATATGCTCCTTTAAGGTTAAGAGCGGTAAAGATCTGTTTTCCTTATAGGCGGTCCTTAAGTTCCGTAATAAGTGGAAGTGAGGTCTGATCCTTAATAGTAAGGTCATTTAACCTATGATAATCTATAATAAGTTATAGTGATTTATCTTTCTTGGGGACGAATATCACTGGAAATCCAGCTGATAAGGTGGATATCCTGATAATTCCTTTGGCTAGTCCGTCTTTTATATACTCCTTTAGGGTCCCAAGTTCTTTTTGGTTGAGATTGTAGATTTTCTGGAGTGGTAAGTTGTCGGTTTTAAGCCAAATTTCGTGGTCCTAGCGGCTATGCTATGGTACCTTCGTGTCTAATTCTTCTTTGAATAGTTTCTCATAGATCCTATATTCTTTAGGAATGTTTTTGAGTCGATCTTCCTATATTGTTATTTCGATTTTCTTTTATTCTTTTAAGTGTCTATTTAGGTCAAGTAGTTGTCATTTGATAAGTCCCAGTATTCGTTTGTTCTGATTTTTCTTGCCTCTCGTGTGCTTATGTTATATTCCCTTTGGGGGTAGTGAAATGTTTCTTTCACGCGGTGCTCCGCCGATGTCTTCGGTCGAAGTTTGAGATCTCTCGTTATCCTCGTAATCAGTTTCTTCATCACTATCGACATTACTTTAGATAGTAACTTAGCCTATCGGCCAGTCGATATTAGGGTTATAGCATTTTAACCATGGTATTCCTAGAAGGATATTAATCTTATCTAGAGGTATGATATTGAAATCCACTCCTCGATTTTTTCCGTTAATAAAGACTTTAAGGTGATTGATCTCTTGGTCTATTAGTCTATTATTGTAATCGAATAGTTGTCCTTCTGTGTTTATTAGGGGGTATGGATTTGCCTTTTTCTTCTATGGTAACTTTAACTTTTCTACCATACTTAGTGCGATATAGTTATTAGTTGCTCCGCAGTCTATCTATGCGGTCAGCCATTCTCCCTTAATCCGGACTTTTAGCACTAGGCGTTATGGGTCATCCTATTATAGGATTCCTAGAGCTCTTTGTCTTCCCAGTTCTTCTGGTTTTGGCTCTTCGTATATCTATGGCTCCGTTATAGATAGTATATATTGTTTCCCGATGCGTCTCGGTATATAAGGTCATATTCGCTTTTGTTGCATCCTTCTCCGTTAGAATAGTCGTTCTTATAGATTATATCGTGCCATTATTCCCATATGGCTTCTTTATCAGATTCTTCTTTTCCTTTTTCGATTTATCTATTAAGTTCGTTAATCCATTCCCTTTGACTTTCTGCTAAGGTTGCTCTTTCTTATTCGTTCATTTATGGTTCCTTATTGCATTCTCTGCTATGTGTTTCTAAGTATTCTTTCTCTTTTTTCTCTCCTTCCTATAGCATATACTCATTATATTGGATTCGAGCTTCCTCTAGTGTTGCTTCTTAATTAAGGTCATTATCTTCGTTTAATAATCCTTCGTCTTCTAAATCAGAGATCAACCAGCAATAGTGGTGAAGGCATGTGTGTTCTTTGCATACCCTTTCCTCTGTGTATTGTTGCTGATTTCTCTATATATTGACTAGCGCCGTGATTTCTTCATTAGCTTCGTGGCATACTTTCTTGGTTTCTTGAATCTATCGGTAATAGGCTAGGTCGAACCTAAGTTCTACTACTCCGAGGTTTTCATACCATCTATTCATCATATATCCTTTGATCTCTTCCTTGAGGTAAGGTTTATTATTTAGAGTTCCAGGAATAATTATAGGAAAACAATTATTATCTTCCTTATTTTGTCGGTGTGGCTGATACCAATAGTCTTTACATAAAGCCCATGCTATTTCCAGATGCTATGGGTGTGTTAGGGACGTTTATATATCGTCCTTTATATCATACTTGGGTTCCTTATATAGAGGGTTCAGGGCATCGCAAGTATGGTAAGCCCTGAGCATAATGCTTTCCTAACCGAGAGTATTGGTGTATTCTCTCGCTTTCTGGATATATCCATCCTCTGGTGAGTTAAAATAGCGGTTGCTATTTTCTTCGTATAGGGGTTTATAGGATTTCTTCCACTTTGCTTCAAGTCATAGGTCTTCCTATCGTATATATCGTATGACCTGCCTGGCTTGTCCTCCGCGGTATCCCATACTTCTCACATGGTTATGGTATCTCTTGCGGATTTTATCTCCTGCTTCTCTTTCTTATTTTACTGCTTTTTCCTTATGTTATAGCAGTGTGAGGTATGTAAAAACATTGCGTGTTCGTGTAGGGATGTCGTTAATAATTCGTGCGGTACTTGGTTCTCCGTCCTTATCAGGGGTGATTATCTTTCCCTTGTTAAAGATTCCTAGTATTCGTTTTTTATTTTCTTTTCGCTTTCTTGCTAAGACTTTATTCTGGGTTTGATTATATTATTTTTTCTTTTCTTGGTATTCTGGTTTCTATCGTCGCTTGGCATCGTATACTCGTTTCTTTTCTTTTTATTCTTCTGAGTATCCTCATAGGGGTTTATCGGGAATAATAATCATGTTTAGTATGGGTTATACTTCCTTTGGTAAATAACCATAGTATTTTTTGATTGTTTCTTCTCTTAATATAAATAGATCATTTGGGAGTTTAAGGTCCCCTTCTAATGCCATTGCCGGGGTTGATTTATTATAGCCTGATCGGCATATTCCTAGTATCTTATTGCGTATGGCCATCTGAGGTTCGTTCTATTGGTTAGTAAGTCCCAAGGTTCTCTTACCGTGATTGGGGTTTCTAGGTCGTTTTGGCTTGGGGTACTAATTAGCCATATATCCGAATTCATTATAGTTATAACACTTGTATTTGGATATGTCTCGTAGCGCGCGTATTTTATCGTCCCGTTACGTGGCTCCTAATACTATAGGTCCTAAATTGGTTCTATAAGAAGTATTGGTTTATTGTGGTCTTCCTTAATTGGCTTAATTATGGTATCTATGTTACTGTGTCCTATTCCAGCTGGGGTTATAAGTATTTCCTTATCGGTTAGCCTATTTTTCCTTGCGTCGTTTATATTATCGGTTGTCGATATCTACGACAATAGCGGCGAGGTTATTAAGGTTGGCTGGTTTGACCTGTATATTTACTATAGCGTCCTTGACTTCCGATTTTAGGCCTAGATAGACTTATGCTATATATACTGCTTCGTTCCAATCAAGTTTGGCTGCCTAGTAGTGATATTCCACTAAGTAAGCTACTATGGATCCCTTCTAAGTTAACTATCGGATCTTTGCTTCAGCTTCTCGTTTTTCATCTATAATTCCGAAAGCATTAGTGAGTTCTTTCTCGAAGTGTTTGTATTTTTCGTACACATACTTAGTCACTTCTTTTCGGGCATAGTGAGGATTATTGACATAGTCGCGGATAATGGGTTCCATTATTCGGAGTGCTTTATCCTTCAGGAATCCCATAGCGTATCATACTCGAAGTTTATTAGTTATAAACTATACTAGATAGTACATCTAGTAGCTTCTAAGGCTAGTAAGGAATCCTTAGAGTTTATCTGAGTCGCCATTATAAGAATCTGGCTAGCAAGGTCGAAGGATCTCTCCAGGGTCCTTTCTAGTAGCTATGAGAGTAGTAGTAAGTTCGATATATTCTTTATATAATCGTCGGCTATTCTTAGCGTCCTTGCCGAGCGTTTCGGCAATATTAGTAATATTTTCGATTTTGTCGTCCAGGGCTTTGATTTTGGCTTTTATATTATTGGCATTGAATTTGGCGGCGTCTAGCAGGTTATCATGTTATTTTTTCATCTCCCTAATGGTTTGTTTGAGTTTCCTAACCTTATCCTTATGGCTTACTGGATAAGTTTCGAGGATCTCTTCTTCCTCTTTATCTTTATTGGTGTCCATTGGTATCTCCGGGAGCTCCTAAGATGCGGGGATACTTTCGGATGGTATTGTCTGCTAGCTGCGTGCAGCAGTAGAAGGTCGGTTAGGAGTTACTAGTACTATTATATTTGGTATTACTCAGGGTAATGCGGTATAATACTAAATAAGAGCTATTAATGTGTGATGGTTAGATTTCCCAAGGGATAAACTAGTCCATACTAGGTTTATATTAGCAGATACTATAGGGGGTTATACTAAGCAGTAGCGAAGTATTATATCTCTTAATAGNNAAGTGCTAATAAATATATTCTATATACTTATGGTAATTCGTGGATCATAGTGGTTACTTTAGTAATCCATATTAGGGATCACAAAGGATCATAGATAAGCCTAAGTAATCCATTAAGGATCTTAGTAATCCAAGTGATCCTCTCTATTGGCTCATTATAGTAGTATGGTAATCCAACATTAATTAGACGAAAATGTGGGGTGTACGTGACGTAGGCGCGAGGGTCATAACAAAATCTCCCCTTAATATACTTTATATTAGTTATAACTTTAATAGCTTAGTTAGTTTTCTATTATATATCTTCTTATAAATTCTTAACTTAAACTTATAACTCTATTAATATATAATCTATTATAATTTAAAGTACTTTTTAGTCCTCTATTTAAACTTATACTTAGATAAGATACCAGACCTATTTATTAGGGTTCTTTATATAATATACTTTTAATTTAATATAGTCTCTTAGAAGAATCGGGGAAGTTAGATAAATAGGTATTATATTTATTATCTAATTAATAGTAGCTATATAATAATATAAATTAGTCTTAGTATAATAGATAAATTAGGAATATTTTAGGCGGGATTAAATATATTATTATAGATAGGTATTATAGGTAGGTTAGGCTCTATTAATAAGATATAACTTAAGGAGTTATATTTAGGAGCTATTTAGTTATTAAACTAAAGTTCCTATAATAATATATTATTATATAATTAGGATCTACTTAGTTATTAGTCTAGGGTAAGCTAGTCTAGCTTTAAGCTATAATATTAGGGCTTATAATCTAGGCTAGTATTAATATAAGATATAACTAGGTTATTTAGTATTTTATATTACTTTAACTTAATATAATTATCTTTATAATCCTTCATATTAGCCTAAATAGCCCCTTAGTTATAAATATATTCTTTACTAATAGTAATAATAATATAATATTAATCCTAGAGTATAATCTAATAGCTAATATAATAAGATATTTATCTCCTTATAGCCTCTAATATTTAACTACTCTCCTAGGGTATTCCCCTTATTACCTTATTATATTAAATAAAATTACTTAGCGGGGCTATTTTCTCCTTATATAGCTCCTATTTATTAGCCTCCTAATAATCTATTAATAGCCAGATATAAATTATATATATTATAAATAGCTATCTAATCTACCTAGGTAGGAAATAAGAGATAACCTTAGGTAAGTTAAAATACATAAGGGACTTATAGTATTATATAATAAGGATAATCTTACTATTAATATATTTAATAAGCCAGTATAATAAAAAGGCAAGTGTAATAAGCTACTTTCCACTTAATAGTGGTTTTTTAAAATACTTATAAAACTTTAAATTAGCTTTAAAATAGCTAAAAATAGGATATAATATACTTAATTAGTATATCTTTAGGGTTATCTTTTATAAATAATTAAAATTATTTTCCCTAAGGAATAATAGAGAAGAGTTATAATAATTATATAAGCTATTAAGCCATAGGGTAAAAGATCGGGCTATAATCACTATATAAGTAATTATAGTAGTACTTAAAGCTCTATATACAATTCTTATACCGCTATTGTAAATAAAAATTATAATATATAACTATCTTACCTTCTTTGCCCAAGTATTAGTATATTAATAGCCTTATAATTTGAAAATTAAAATCTTTAGCTACTTCTGATACAGCCACTTTCTAGATAGTTAAGTTTCAGCAAGATGATCTCTGAATAATATCTTTTTAGGAAGCCTAACGTCTATAGTCACACATGAACTAAGGTCGCCGCTCCATTTGGTAGGCCGGCTTGTAGTTGAGTTAAAATACCTAATACATCGTTGCATCGCGGCACTGGTGATGCTTCAAGATTGCGAACCAGAAATGGCGTAACGGAAGATAGCCGAAGGTACCGCAAGGACATCGGCATCACTGCGAAATGGTGGCATTACACGCTAATGGGCTGACTCAGAAGAACTCCCTATCTTAGCCCTGTGTTACATTTACATGCACGGGACTTATGTCCCAGTGATCATATGTTAAACGCATACGATCATATGAGGGATTATGCCGTGTCTCAAAGGTACTCCATTGGGTAGTATTGGTGCTGGCATCTATTGCTGGCATGTTGATTCCGATGTCAGCTAGAATCTTGAGGAATGTTGAAAGTTTACTACTTAAGAGAGAGATATCTCGCAGAATAGTTGAATCCCAAGTCAAACAACTCAGAATACTTCTACCACTTTCAATCAGAATATAAACGAAAAATCACCATGTCCCACACCACCAAAACCGAACAAGCTGCCATCGACAGCGCCCTTGCTCAGGCTAGAGAGCTAGTAAGGTCGCTAGAGGCATTTGATAGCCCAGGCAACAACAGGCTCTCTCTGCTGAAGCGCGTCCGCAACATCGGTACGGTCTTGGAAGAGCCTTTTGATGTAGCCACTAGGTGGCTTGAAACCATCAGCACAACGTCAGCGTTACACGTCCTCATTCGCATCAAGGCGTTTGAAAAATTACCAGCACAGGGGAGCATAGCCGCTTCTGATATCGCTTCGGAGTGCTATGTGGATGTCTCTATCATCACTAGAACCATGCGAATCCTCATTGCCAACGGGATTGCTAATGAAACTCAAAAAGATGAGTATTCACACAACGCTCTATCCCGTGCATTTCTGCCTACCGAGTATGGAAGTATGACTTGCATGTTCGTCGAATTTTCAAGGGCTTTAGCCGCTCTCCCAGACTATGTCAAGTCTCACAAACCAGAGGAACTATTTGACCTCAAGAAGACCCCTTTTGCCTTTTCGGTCGGTTGTGAGGGGAAAACATACTACGAGGTTTACGATTTAGACCCCCAAAAACGCAAACTGTGGGACATTGGGATGCAGAAACTAGGCAACCACATCCCAGTTACAGGATTGTTTCCCTTCGAAGATCTTAAACATCAGGTTATGAAGCAGCCTGAACGCCCATTTGTTGTTGATATAGGTGGTGGTAGAGGTCAGGCACTCCTGGCAATACAGGAGCACTGCAAAGGTTCCTTCGGCGGGAAGCTCATTCTACAAGACCTTCCTATTGTGCTTGACTCCCTGATGTTGGATGAGATTCCTGGCATCGAACCAATGCCATACAGTATCTTTACCCCACAGCCCGTCAAGAGTATGTAATTCCGACGCCTGCATTTTCTGTGTCCAAGATACTAACAATCTTACCTTAGATGCCCACATTTATTTATTCCGTCACCTTCTCATGGATTATCCCGATGCCAAGGCCGTGGAGATCCTGAAGAACACTGTACCAGCCATGGGCCCCGAGTCGCGGCTCATCATCAACGAGATGCTGGTACCTGACCGAGTGACCGAGGGGGACCAGCAAATGGTATACCTATTCGATATCATGCTCTTGGCTATGTGTGGTCGGGAGAGATCTCTGAGTGAGTATAGGCACATCTTTGATGTGGTTGGCCTGGAGCTGGTTGCGGAACACAGATCTAAAGGAAGCCAGGCGGTAATGCTGGAAACGCGCCTCAAGTCTTGAACGACACAGTAATGCAAAGGATAGGACATGTATCGAGATAAATTATCTCTCACCGGGGTACTACCAATGTACACATCACTCATTCAGCTAGTAAATCACATCTAGGCATATGTCGGCCTATTTTACTTATTAATAAGTGTGATAAAATTAAAATGCTACATGTTAAATCTAAGAGTCCCCAGTTTCATGTGATACTTGGGGGGATTGCTTAGTCACCATGCCTATGCCATGCCCATGATGTCTGGACATTGTTTTGCAGGACTACAACAGCAGCAAATGATGTTTGTTTCTTCAACCCAACAACGGCATTATGGTTAGGAGGTCTAGCCGTTTCGTGATGGTTGAAAATGTCGCTATTGCTGATTGTTTGTTTTCATCTTGGGCCTGAGGCGTGGGCGACTGCCGAGATACTTGTAAGATTACCGACCCGTCACAATCAACTTCCTGCAGTGCCCTTTAGAAGAAGATCATACGGGCGATGCTATAGCCAAGTTTCATCAAGGAGGCTGTTGGGAGTCCTGTTACGTGATTATCGTTGTAAGCCACTTGTAAATATGCCAAGTTTAGGAGCAGACTGACTACTTACCTTGAAGCTATGTCCATTCTACTTCCTATTTATTAAGTTTCTTAGCGTATGCCTAGTTATCTAGATCATTATAGAATATATCCTACCAAAGACAAGAACAAATACTAATCTCTGGGCATAGTAAAATATTTAAGAGGTTGTTTCTGAATAGCTTTGCAATGCCTTGTTCTGTGGAATGCACTCTTTCGGAATCCCAGGCGTTCTTCCAGTAGCTGATGCCCACCTACATATAACAGACAATAGACATATCAGCAAATTTACCGATCTAGGGATGACTTGAATCTCGACCCGGCTTTACTGTAAGTGGCATAAGAAAACATAGGCCCAGATATGAAGTTTTTCCTGATTTTCTCTTGATGAGGGCTGCAAATCGATGCGACTGTCTACGTCTTGAAACAGGGTGCTAAGGATGAGCTGCTAAGCGCAATAGCCGCTGAGAAGCCAGCTATCGATGTACTCTGGGCCATGCTGCCGACCATTAGCATATCAATCTAGTAGTCAAAGTCGCTTATTAGGAGGATACTTGTCACAATTACGGTATGAGAAGATGCAAATAGACCCATGAGGAGAAGTGCAATCGACTCCATGATTGGCGGTGGGCTGGCCGGTAGTACCTGACCAAGCATGCAGCGCGTTGCCTTACAAACTCGACTGTGGAGGACTGTATCTGCAGCACCGAACTCGCTGCTTTTTAGTCCCTGTAGGCAGAGTTCGGCATGTAGAAAGGGCAAGGCAGCTCTTAGAATACCTTCATTGTTGAATTCTTAAACCTCGATAATATGCATAAGGTAGATATGCGGTTGCACGAACCTAGACTCCTGATTAGCAGCTGTTTGTAGGGCCATGGCTAGGATACGACAAAACGTTGAGGAGCTCACGCTCGTATTATTGCTTTCCCAGCCTGAACGTCTAGGACTCTATTTGTGATGAGATCGCTGTCTGCGAGATACGAAGACCTCCGATAGCCATGGTACTTAGGTCCCACGTCTCTGATAATAGAGGCCGGTGCTGTGTGTGTAAATTTGTCTACAGAGTCTGGTTCACCATTGGCCTCGGATGGGTCTAGGCGCTTAAGCACGCCGGGTTTTACAGACATAGATTGGTCTTTATCGGTGCATGATTGACATTGTGTTGGAAAGTTACCTAATACCTCCTTCATTTCCGCTAATGCATATCAATGTTCGCAAGTCTACACTCACCGATAACAAGGAGTTAACAACACAGTGTTGTAGCACCAGGATTATGATTTTACCACTCGCCTCTTATCAAGGCCCTAACTAGCAAAGTCCCTGGTGGCCGGGCTAGTGCCGGTCTCCTGGATATTCACACGAGAAAATACGATCCTATCCTTTAGTCAAAACTAAGATTTTGGTCAGTGGAGATACGCATTCTTGTATTACTTCATGTTCCAGCAGCGTACGTAGGCTTAGTAACCTTCTTCAAAGTCGCAACGGCACTTAGGTCGTCGGCACGTTTCGCAGGACAGAATCTAGCGTCGACGTTTCCTGGCATGCCCTTAGGCTAGCTCCACCTTCTGAGGAGTTGTCTGGCTTTGATGGAGAGTAGACGGAGAAAGAGATTGTGCCATATAACTGGTGAGAGGCTACCTAAGCAAGCTTGATGAGCCACAAGAGTGTAAGACATGGCCTTTTAGTGAGAAACCTAGTATTATAGTGTAATCCCTAGTACCTTTAACTAATTACATTCGATTGTATACAATAGGTGGAAAATTAAAAAGACCTATTTTAATTACTTAACTCTAAGACCTTGATAAAGCCAGTGTTAAATATTCCATAGCTAAATTGTTCAAGTTGACTCTTATACATTAATCTCTTATTATTGCTTAAATTTTAACTTTTAACAGGTTTAAGGAAAATGTTTAGTTTCTTTGGTTAAAGAATTTATAGAAATTCTACTTGTGAAAGAAAATAGAAAGAAACCGTTGATTTGAACAGCTAAATCTGATTTATATTACATAAGTGCTTACCAAGATTACAGTAGTATAGATTAAGAAAGCATTTGTTTCTTTCTCTATTATATAACCTTTCCATACAAATTTGAATGAGACTGGCAGCTCACCCTTTTCCTCATGTCTCACACTTTTGTGGCCAACTAAGCTCGAGCCAACGGGCAATTCATAGAGTTCAGGAATGCCAGAAGATCCGAGCCACTTCGTTTACTAACCAATAGCATGTTGTAAGATTTTCCTTATTCCTTTACCAATCGGCCAATCGAAAAGGGGTAAGTGGGCATCTGCACGTGATTTGGTATAGTAATAAAGAAGGTTGATTACATGCGAGGTGGGGACCACTTCCCCCGCGTTTGTGCCACCCTTAGCGTAATGCGGGGTGGCCCAGACTCCTTTCCGTGAGATCTCTGCCAGGGATTATGTGTGTACCCCAGATCTATTAATACTTCTAGGACATCTCTGTGGTTTTGCTGTTTCTGCGCTTTTGTTATGAAGATATTGTATAGGTTTTCTCATCTCTGTTCTTATCTGAATCTGTAGCAATGTCGGAAAAACACAACAAGGCTACCGATGACCTGCCTAATGCAGTTGAGGTTGAACTCCTCACTGTGACCGAAACCGACAACTATCAAGGCCTTACCTCGAAATGTGTCCTAGTATATTTAGTATGAGCTCTACCAGATCCTTTCAAAAATCTAATCCAAATACGAAACTCACTATTTTTGTAGTCTATCCTCTCTGCTTGCTTTGCACAAGTCCTTGCGATTGTTGCAACTGGTGCGGTATGTCTTCCTCCTGGTCGAAACATGTAACAACTACTGATACTTAGCGCAGCTTGCTAGAAACATGGCAAATGTCTTGGGTGGACATGACAAGTACATCTGGGTTCCCCAAGGCCTGATTATCTGCGTCACCTTCACGGCTGCCCCGATTGCGCAATCCTCGGATTTCTGGGGCCGCAAAATGCCTATACTCATCTGTACGGCTCTGTGTATAACTGGATCAGCCCTCATTAGCCGGGCTTCTTCTATGAATATGGCCATCATTGGATCCTTGATCGTCGGTGTGGGATCGGGATCATCCCCACTACTGTATGCGGTTGCGTCAGAGATCATGCCACGGCAGTATCGACCGGCTGCTCAAGCTGGAGTGAATATAGCCAATTCATTTGGTGGTTTGTTCACGCTACTGCTGGGCTTCAGTCTTGTCAAGAAAAATGACGAAGGCTTTCGGATTGTCTGGTATGTTGGCACAGGACTATTTGCCCTCAGCTTTCTCGCCATCTTCCTCCTCTTCGACCCACCGAAAAGGCGCCTAGAGGTATCCCTGACCTGGCAGGAGAAGGTCAAGGCTCTTGACTGGATTGGCTACGTCCTGTTCTCTATCGGAATCATCATGTTCAGTGTGGGATTGACCTGGGCGAATAACCCCTACCCATGGAAGAGCGCGCAAGTCCTAGGCACCTTTATCGTCGGTGTGGGTTTTATTATCATCACAGTCGTCTGGGAGGTCAAGAAGAAGGACGGATTCTGCCACCATGGCCTTTTTCAAACCGGCCGCAACTTCCCACTTGCCCTGGTTTTCATCTTCGTTGAAGGATTCGCCTTTTATGCCGCCAATAACTTCTTGCCCCTTGTGTATTCGGTCTACTTCAATAGCGACCTTTTCAAGGTCGGCGTCTTGATATCGCTTATTTTCATCTTTGGTGGTGTCGCGTCCATGGTTGGTGGCATATATTCTATGAAGTCAAAGAGAGTTAGGCCACCTCTGACACTTGGCATGGCTTTGTTTCTTGTGTATTTCGGTAAGATTGTCCGCTCGGATGCTCATGAAACTACCACTAATTGCAATTGATTTTAAGCTTGCATGGCTACTCTCAAGCCTAGTCAGCCCAACGCGATCTGGGGCTATACCGTCTTGGCGGGTCTTGGCCTTGGATTCGGTCTTGTTATTGCCGTGACGACAGGTCAGATGAGCACCCCGCCTGGTTTGATTGCCACCACGAGCGGTCTGATCTTGACCTCAAGATCTCTAGGCGGCTCGGTGGCTCTCCCCGTCTACACGGCCATTCTCAACTCCCTCCTGAAACAGCACCTTGGTAAGGAAATAGCCGAAAAAACTCTCCCACTGGGTCTCTCTGCCGCAGACCTACCCGCCTTTATCGGTGCGCTTGCTGTTAATGATCAAAAGGGCCTAGCGAGCATTCCAGGCATCACTCCCCAGATCATCTCGGCAGGAGTAGTCGGTTTGAAGTCAGCCTATCGCATCGCTTTCCGTGGCACGTGGAGTGCAGCCGCAGGGGTCTCAGCCGTTGGTTTAATCCTCGCACTCTTTATCAAGGATCCCCGCAATAGCTTCAATATGCACGTGGATGCGCCGGTAGAGCACGAAATAGCAGAGAATGTCCACGGCAAGGAAATGAATGGGGCGATCGAGTTGGGAAAGAAGGACAATGCAGACCTTGACAAGATTACGCGTCAACAAGTTTGAGGTGGGGATCAACCTTGAGCCCTAGAGGGGCTGCTGGAGAGGGCGGATGGGAACCAATGGCGTTTGTTCCTTTGGCGTGGGCTGACATGGAAGTCATTATTTCCAAGTGCTGAACTCAAGCCCAAACCCTGCCATGTAGCTTATGGAAAGGTACTTGATTGAGACGGGTCTATCAACCCTCCATATTGCTCGAGAACTACAAGTTGTCGTTTTCTACTGCTAGAAGTCTGTCATATTTAACTTATGTTCATGTCTTAGTTCCAAGCATGCCATCCCAGAACTTCCAATGAGTTGCAATCATGACAATTAAGCGGTCGGCTAACGTTCCTAGCGAAGATGTTATAAAATCTGCATTGTTGGCGATACGTCGTTCGTTTCCGTTCAAGGAGTGTTCAAACAGTGCAACACATACACTACGTCTTTCCGGCACTTCAGTTGATACCCCCCGTGTGAAATCCACATGGCATGCACTCGTGCATGGGTATGGTTCTCAGTATTGCTTTGCATTTCCCTTTGGTGGTGGTTCAACTAAGCCTAGATCTCAATCGGTTCCCCTTCCAACCAACGCTTTGCTAGCCAGTATAGTTCATCATGTTTCGCGAGATTCACTGTGCCGATATGACGTCTATGCCCGGGCATGTCCACAAATACCTTGACACCCATGGTGGCTTCCTGCCAATATGAGAGATACCTGTACCCGGCCGGGAATTTGTTGAGCTTGTCCTCGTCGATTTCAAGCTGGAGGGCCTGGGCGGGATTGCAAAGGATCATCTTGTCCTTCTCATACCAATGCCTGACAAGAGTGGCACCCCATTTTCTATCCTTCTTTTCGAAGTAGAAGCAGAAGCGACAGTCTGCTTCCACATCAAACTCCACCCCACCCACCTCAAAACGCTGGGTGATGGTTGCCTTTAGCTTAGTCACTGCGCGGGTGGCTTCGACGTTGATATCTGTGCTCGCGCCGTGGCACCGATGCATAATGAAGGCTCCTTTGTCCATGCCAGCTTGTGAGGCAGCGATGAAGTCCTTGTATGCAACACAGCCAGACCAGGTCGTGTACACATGTGCTCCGGGATGGAAGATGGATGCAAAATTCTCCCATTCACAAGAGTCTCTAATAATGGAGTGTTAACCTTGTTTCATGCTGCTGCAACACCAGAAGGGGCCGCCTGGATATTACCTATAAGATGGCCAGCCTTCAGCTAGCTCTCTTAGCTTGAATCTCTCAAGGGCCAGGTCATCCGGTCCATTGTTGCGGACCGCGGCATCGGGTCTTGATCCTGACGGCAGGCTATGGAGATCGACCATTTTGCTGGGCAGAAGGAATTTGACAGGCAGAGCCACTGACAGGTCTCACAAGTAATTGCCTCATCAGCTTTGGCTAGATTATATATTATAAGTGGTCGAGCTATGCAGAGGGGTGGCACACAGACTGAATCATGGCCCTTGGTAGGAGGGGTTATCGGTTAAGTCCTTTCCCGATCGTCTCCGGTAAATGTGGGATCACCACATTGGAATAGAATCATAGCAAGTGGGGTTAGATTGACTGTCAGTGCTGCAGTAAGAAAAGCATCGTTTGTTGCTGAGAGTGGCTATCTCCCCTTTGGATAGCCACCGACCCAATTCCACTCCACCACTCAAGGGACTGGAAGTTTTTGAGCTCACAGTGACGGCACCTGGCAAAGTTCTGGGGGGACACCTGCTCTACCTCGTTAACTCAAAGCTTCCCAAGGGAATGTGTTGGGGTTGTGCATTCCGCTGACTCCCTCAGAGCTCCGGCCTGATGATGATGAAAACTTCACAACAGCTTAGTACTGGAAAATATGAGAGAATAACAGTCTGGTTGAATAGCCCAATGGTTGACACCTCCCATAGCGACTGTTCTTTTTTAAGGTTGTTTGGTGGTTGCCTACGCAATTGGAACAGGCAATGAAGTTCAGACAGTCATCAGAATCAGCTCTACTAAGCATAAGGTGAGCGCGATTAAATAACTTCTACTACTATTAAAAATTCCTTCATCACTGGTTTCAACGGCATTGGAACTACGCAAATGTTTGAAACCGGATGCTATACTATGCTGTGTTTGCATGCTGTCTCTAATCTATCTAAAATCTTGTTATTGGGGCTTCAGCTGATGAGCAAGGTTTTGCTCGTTTGTTCATTGTCTCATGGCTTATATAGTCAAGAGAGTCTTATATGTTGATACAACTATGCCGGAAATAGCTATGATTGGCTTGATAAAATATAGAGCATTCGCAATACTCTACATGATTCCATACCGTTCAAGACTGCTTCCACGGATTGAAGATCTTGACAGGTCCACAATGGGCAGCGGTGATTTTAAAAATCTTTCCTTGAGGGTTGAGCTCGTAATAAGTTAAAAATTCAGCCTCGTAACCCCCTCCCTTCCTCACTCCCGAGCCGAACTGGAGGATATCCTGTTCCTTAAAGTCAGTTTCTGTCTGGGTGATTTAAAACGGAAGCCTGGGTCGTACCTCTATGTTCGCAATGGCAGTAAACTTGATGTTGGACTTGACTGCTACCGCATTTTCATCAAGGGTAATGGACTGGATATCGACCTCCTCACGTATGTTGTCGCGCGTATTGCGAAAAAAGCTCACAGCCTCATCTTTGCCTTGAAGAACTTGCTTACTATCCAGCGAGATAATAATATCCGGTGTGTAATAGCGCGGGAAAACATCAAAGTTGTTGGCGTTGAAGGCATCAACATATTGGTTCATGTCATCCCGAGAGCGGATAACGTCCCTCGTCGCCTCCTTCATGACATAAGCATCCTCACTGAGAAGGCAGACATGACCATCTTTATCAAGATGATACCAGACGAACATCTTGACAAGGGGGCCGTTGCCCTCCCACACTGGACCCCATCTGCCGGCGAGGTTGTCGGTTTCGTAACCATTGATGCCTCGAAACTGAGTGTGTAACTCAGTGACAACGAGATCTGGGCTGAAGACTACCTTGTCTATGTTGAGGGTTTCTCGCATACCGGCATGAATCTGATCGGCCCAGACCATGAACTCTTCGACAGTCCGGTCGGGGAAACCACTGAATCTGAACTGTCGGTGAAAGTGTGAGATACAAAGGTTGGAAAGTCATACCATAGGATGCTGCACTCACCACCGCATCTTTGGCATAGTAAGCTGTGTACTCAACCTTGTCGTCACGGTTGAAGTGACGAACGTATTCTTCCAAGTCGGCTTTGCTTCGAATCGACTTGGTTCCAAGGCGGAGAGGTGTAGAGGTCGTCATGCTTCTTGAGCGTATAATGGAAGTGAGGTCTATAAATCTGTCACGGAATGTCGAAGTGGCAAAAGGTTAACGATGAGAGTTTAGGCCTATTAAGTCCTTTTCTATCCATTTTTAGCTCTCCACAGACTTCCCCAGACTTCCCCAGACTTTCCCAGAACGTGGCGCTGAGATGCCTGACCCCGACACACCGTCCATCGCGGCCAATAAGGGCTATTGGCGCAGGTGGTAACAATCGGGATGAAAGTTTTGTCAGTGGGGCTGAGGGATATGTTAACCAGGTGGGTAAAAGGGTGGAGCACTGTCTCATACCCTGCGTGTGTGTGAATGCCTATTCATTGTATCAGCTCGTGTGGGTTCGACCGAGTTTGACTGAACCGCCTCGTGATGGCTACCGCCACATTTCCACACTAGTGCTGTCATCTGATATTCATCGCAGCCGACAATGCGGGGATGGTTATAGGTTAGGTGTCTCGCTAAGGAGGGTGGTTTGAGCCAAGCAGGACGCGCGGTTCATAGTTCAGCTGTAAGGTACGTGATGGCTCAGGGGAGGCTTTCAACCACATGGGGGACAGTATGGAAAGGAGAATCTATGTTTGCAAACTAAACTGACTACTGTATTATACATGATCATAAGACGGGTTTAAATTTTTCACCATAGACTTCTTTCAACTTGTAAGCTTGCAAAACCAAGAGATTATGCAAGAACTAGGTCACAGCCACTTCAGCTTCAAGGAATAACGCAATGAAGCAGGCACAACATCCCCGTGGGATGGAACTGATACCAGGGAAACATTCATAAAAGCAGTCGTCCAGATTCATCATGGTGGCCTTTATATGCGACCCACTGTGACTATGTTACTTAATACTCATCTCCTTGCATAAGCAGCCTTGCACACAAGTACACATCCAATTCAGGTGAAATGAGTAGAATGCCTATCTAATGATCGACTCGACACAGTTCATCAAGCTCACGCCTTTGTCTCTCGCACCTTGAATCGAGCGGTGTAGTAAGGATACACGAACCAGGCACAGTAGGTATCCAGGGGCTTGTCCTCGTCCTCAATCACCATGTCGAATTTGCGGACAATCTGCGGCACAACCTTGGTCAGTTCCAGCAGGCTGATGTTTCTGCCAATACAGGTTCGGGAACCACCTCCAAACTGCAATGAGTGTTAGTCAACAGACTGCTTATCCTTTTACTGACTGGTTGACTTACCGCAAACATCATCGAGTCCATAATGCTCGTCTTCTCTCCCTGAAACCAGCGTTCGGGCCTGAAGACTTCAGGGTCGGGGCCATAGATGTCCTTATCGAAGTGCAAGACCCATGCATTGACACCAACCTCGGTCTGAATGATTGGTTAGCAAGAGCAGAACAAGATGCCTATGGTTGCATACGCCTTGGGGAAAGTAGGTTCCTGATAGTTCCATGCCGCCCTTGGGTACAACACGGGGTAGGATGGTTCCGACGGCAGGATGAATACGCAGTGCCTCCTTGATAACAGCCTGTAGATATGGCATGTCTTGTGCCTGCTGGAAAGTGACAGGGTCTGAGATGTTGCCTGCCTTGGCCTTCTGCTCAATCTCGTCTCGTAGCTTCTGCAGTTTGTCCGGGTTCTTGTAAAGATAATACAGCGTGCTGCTCAGAGTGACAGCAGTGGTGTCTGATCCTGCTCCGATGTTGCTGCCACATGCGTCAAGGATGTTAGACTGTCCGAGGCGACCTTCTTTCTTCAGATCAAGGACCTTCTTCAAGAATGTGTCATACTTCCTAGTGTCCTTGGCTGTAGACTCCGCGTTCATCTTGAGGTGGTTGTTGATCTGTTTGAGTGTATAGCTAATAAGCAAAGAGGTATTGGTGTTGAGACCCAGTGCTTTAGTGATACCAATGATCCATGGGACCATGCTCGGGACGATGCCCCAGAAGGCCAGGAAATCGTTGGCCCCTCGAATGCCTTCGATCATTCCGGTGGTATCGCCTTCGTTCTTCATCATCTCAAAACTCTTGTTGAACTTGATGGCATTAGCTAGTTATTCTTGAAGTGGGAGTTATGTAAGGAAGCGTACGGTAATGGCCCCAATAACATCAAAAGCGTAGTACTGCACAAAGTGTGGGACCTCAACTAGACGCCTTTCTTTAGCGAATTGGTACAATTTATCGATACAGATATGTGTCATCTCATCGACGGCAGGCTCATATGAAACCATAGATGACATGGTGTACATTGGTGAGATCTTTCTCCGCCTCTCCTTGTGTAGGTCACTGTCCTTGATGGTAAAGATATTCTGCTCCTCGACAACAGGATTGAGCAGCGGGTTGTAATAGTCGGTCTTGACGTATTTGCCTCCCAACTCGTAAACTTTCTTGACGTCTTTGGGCTGGCTAAGACTGTATCGGTTTGGTCCTACTCGGACGACTGGGCCTGTAATTACCAGGTCAGCATAATGGGCTGAAGGTTGAGCGCTGATGATCAGCGACATGACGTACCATATTTTTGATGCAGGCGGATGTACTCTTGATTTGATTTGCCCTTTTTGACCAAACGGTACTCCCACCAGCGCGTCATACGAGCCAGGAGTGGGCCAGGGATTCTCCTCAAAGGCGACAAGAAGAGACTGTAAAACAATGTCGCCAGATAATAAGCAACGACTAGGCCAGCAGGAGTCGCCAATAAGCCCAGGACAAGCTTTTTGAGACTGACATGCTGAAGTTGTAACAGGATAGCCTGCACAAGGGGAGAGTCTTCCAAATCTCGTAACAGTGCCATGATTGCTAGATGGAGTGGCGAAGGCGATCTAGATACGGGCGGTAGATGGTTTAGATGTGCCAGCGCGTCTGCGCTATTTAACATATATAAGCCATTGGGCTATTGGCATGAGCTAAGCTGAGACGAATCATTGGGAGGCATGATTCCCCAGAATACCGGTGGGGTTGCTACGCTTAATACAAGGTATCGTATCTCGTTCCAAGGAATGAGAGTGTGTAAAACATGGGGATGGCACTTTGCCTCATCCCCGCTGTCCTGAATGTGATGTGTAACGGTTTGTAAGCTCCATCATCCGCTTGTGTACTCTCCCCACCGACACATGGGGGTTGTCATTGCTTGTGCGGATAGAGCCTCCCCACCAAACTCACACTCCGCAGAATCGGTCATCTCCCCACTGAGAAAATCAATGTGATTAGAAAGGCATTAAACAGCACTCGGTAGCCAACATCAATAAATTATCATCAAGACCGCATCGAGGTTCCCGGTTATACTGAGTCTTGATTACCATCTGTTTATTTAGAAAGAATCAACATAAACAAGAAAAGTCCAAGCAGTATTTTTCCATAGCTAGAAAATGGGTGCCTATACCGCCGAAGTTGAGGAGATCTACGCCGGCCTCACCGACCAGCCTCCTCACACCACGGAGCAGAGTGCCAAGGCCAAGGCGGTGATCGAATTGCACCTGGCGACTTTCAAATATTACGACTACAAGAGAACATTTGAGCTTGTGGATGAGAACTACAAACAGCATAGCCAGATGGTCGCGGACGGACGCGATTCCATTATCGAAGCATCCAAGGTTCTCAAGTCTGTTGCAGCCAAACACTGGACGGGCCCCGGAGAGCCGCACTTCAACATGCAATTCAAGAGGGTTCTTGTGGATGGCGATTATATCGTCGCCCAGATTTTCTCCGAGCGCTGGCCAGGCGACGCAGGCGAGCATGTCTTTGATCTGTACAGATGGAAGAATGGCAAGGTTGTGGAGCACTGGGATGTTATTCAGCAGGTTAACCCGGAAAACATCAGGCATGGAAACTCCGTTGCGTGAGCTGGGGCGTATCATAGTGAGGGATTTATCCTACATACAGACAGGCATCCAATCAAGACTTGTTCCCTCTCGCAATGCCTCAACAATTACAGCGTCCTACTAGTACTATTATGTCGCGAAGACGTCCCTCTGACCCGTAGAGGTGTGTAAATGAGTGGCTAGTAGGTGCATAGTCCTGTGACGACTTTTGGCCTCATCGACTTGAAAGAAACAACAAGCACTCTCTAGGGTAATACAATCTACGTCTACAGCTTCCCCACACATCGGGCTTTAGCAGAGCATTAACTTACCGAGAACTCAATTAGAAGATGGGGTCATGAGGTGTTTCGACAAACTCTCCACCCTGCCCAGAGTGGAAAAAGAGTGCTGGTGGTTTATTGTTTATTAGCCTCGGCTCAAGCCAACGAGTAATGTTATCTTGTATCCCTTGGGCGAGGAGAAAAAGCGGATGAGAAATTAAAGAAATGCGGGGTACAGTGCTAGCGTAATGGGAGTCTGGGGTCCCGGAAGTCGGACCCGAATTCTCATCCTTCTCCAGGGTAAGCATAGGCCCAGTCAGACGCCATGGGGAGAGTTACCGATTATTCCCACTCGGGTTAATCAAACAAAGGCAAGACGGAAAGTCCCAGGCAGATACTACAAGAGACCATGACAAAGCTGAAGCCACTCACCTCGGTGGCACAAGCGCGGGGTAAGAGTGACCCACGATAGAATCAGACTTACTGGAGGTCATCCTGAAAAATTTAAACTTCGTCGCGCGGAGATAGAAAGAATATACTTTTCGTCTCATCAAGTCACGTCAAGGATAACCCTAGTCCCTCACGATTACCGAAAACTCTCTATACTACTGTCTACCATCACACACCGCTCAGCAAATATGGCATCCCAGCTCAAGAACGTTGCACTGCTTGGTGTACGTATGACCTCGGGTAGAAAAGCTCGATGGACAATGCTAAACCATCGATAGGCCAGTGGTAACCTTGGGGTCAACATCCAAGACCATTTTCTAGCTCAGAAAGACTCACCACTGCACGTGTCCGTCTTGACCAGAAAGAGTTCCAGTGCCAAATTCTCTCCCGGGTTGAATATCATTGCCACCGATTATAGCTTTGAGTCACTTGTGGAAAGCTTACGAGGACAAGATGTTGTCATTATGCTCCTCCCACCGGAGTCCACCGTCGACCATGAGACTGTCATCGACGCAGCTGTCAAGGCAGGGGTCAAGTGCTTCGTCCCTTCCGAGTACGGCGTCAGGACCTACCATCCAGCTTTTGCCGAGAACATGCTGCTCGCTAAGAAGAAACGATCTATTGTCAGACATCTAGAGAAAACTCAGGACGTCATGAGCTGGACTGCCATCATGTGTAATCCCTGGATCGACCACGTGAGTCTCCAAAAGCAAAATCTAAGACTCGGTATCTGACCCAAATGTACAGTGCGTTATCGACGGACTTCTGGGGTTTGACATGAAGAAACAGAACGCGCGTATCTTCAATGGTGGCGACGTCCCACTCTCCACAGGTCTCCGTGACCTAGCTGCTCAGGCTCTCTATGCGCTCATCACCAAGCCAGGGCGCTTGGAAGAGGCAAAGAACAAGTACATCCACGTGGCATCTTACACAACTACACAGAACGAGATCCTAGCCGTTGTTGAGCAGTTAACTGGCCAGAAGTGGCAGACCAAGAACGTCACTTCCAAGGAGGTCATGCCTGAGGCCTTGGCAAATATCAAGAAGGGCTTGAACTGGGGCTTGGGCTACCAGGTCCAGGCCATTCTCTTTGACTACGACTCAGATGGCCAGGCAATTGGTGATTTCCGCCCACTAGGAATATGGAACGAGAAACTAGGACTGCCCAAGACCACCTTGGAAGATGATCTGAGAGGCCCTCTTGCAGGTAAATGGAAGGGCATCGTTCATTGGCAGCCTAATGAGCTTCCAAACTATAAAGTCAGAGTACAACCATCACAATAATTGTCTGTAGGCTACCTATTGATGGTCATTTTTTTTCTATTTTCGCCTTGAGCCGGATGATAACATTTGTATAATTAGTAACTATTACCTAAATGAATTAATTAAAAGAACCCCCCTCCAGTATAATTGCCTTGTCAACTTGTAGCTAAACTTAATATCTAGCCCAGCTCAAGGCTTATGTATAGTATAAAGTTTAGATATAGTATGTCCTTAAAATGAGTTCCGAATTATTGTTTAAATTTAGTGAATTTAATAGGGATACATTGGAAATGAGTTTGTAATACACGTTTCCATTTTATCTATGACTTCTTATTAAATTAATTACTTTTCAACAAGTAGCTATCCTATAGCCTTTCTATAGAGTTGGAACTCTTGCTCTTTAAGCTCTCCAAGACAATTGAAAACGAAGTACTTAATACATTAAACTAACATTAAAATTCCTTCAAGTACAAAACGTATTACTATTAATATAGCACTTAACTATAGCTTAATTATAAACATATTGAAAAAGGGAAAATTAACAGTAAGAGTTAATACTGGCCACTGGGTGAAACAGGGTAGGTGTAGTAATAATTCCAAGGGGTAAT
>ONZP01000692.1:0-12869 GCA_900312805.1 Fusarium torulosum
GGTTGGCACGGACGAAAATTAGACAATGCGGCGGGATTTAGTCCAACCTTTGTACAGTAGGTTTTCAGAAACTCGAGCGCTTTGTCGATTGCTGCCATGGTTGTTGAGTTATTAAAGATTGAAGTTGGGAGTGAATATCGGTGTGAGTCCAGCAGATCATCGGATCTGGCGGATTACCGGGAAATCCCTTATTGGTGGAAACTGCTATTCCGAAAATAAAATGAGGCATATTACTATAGTTTCCATATAAATGTTTACCATTAAACTTCTCTGGATTAGTAATTAGAGGGCTATTATAACCCTAGCGAGACTAATATACAACGATGCGGTATAAAACAGCTACTAGGGCTATAATATTTATTATAATTAGCAGCAGCGTTGTATATCTACCAATCTAAATTATCACTATTTTCACCGATAAGATGAAGCTCCAATTCCTGATGCTTGGTTTGGAAGCTTCCTTTGCCCTTAAATCTGTATATGCGGCAAGTGATAGTAACGCGACTCCTTATTTTCCCATTCCAACCAATGCGCCCAAGACATGGGTTCATCCAGGAGTTTTCATTTCCGGGCCGCAGCTCGACCACATTGCCAAGAGGATCGAGGCTAGGGAGAATCCTTGGACGGAGGCATTGGATTCCATGCTTAACATGTCGTACATCTCGCCTACGCGGACGGCCGAGCCATATGAGACGGTCGAGTGCGGACCGACATCGACGCCCAACATTGGGTGTTATCAGGAGCGCGAGGATTCCATGGCGGCATACATGAACGCATTAGCATGGTGGATTACGAAGGACAAGCACTATGCTGAGAAATCCATCCATTATATGGATGCCTGGTCTAGCACGATCCAAGGTCACAACAACAGCAACGCACCACTGCAGGCAGCCTGGTCGTCCGCGAATTGGGTACGTGCAGGTGAAATCATGCGCTCGAGCTATGAACACTGGTCCAAGAAGAGTATCAAGACGTTCTCTGACATGCTACGACACGCCTACATCCCCATAATCGAGGACGGCGCCCCGCAGAAGAATGGAAACTGGGAACTAGGTGGGTCCACTTCTTCTGTATTACTGTCACTAGCGGATCTGCTGACGCTCGTAGTGATGATTGAGTCTACCATAGGGGCTGCCGTCTTCCTTGAAGATGCAGCTCTGTACGAAAAATCCTTGGGGTTGTTCTCCGGCCGGGTTCCCGCATACATCTACCTGACCTCTGATGGGAAGTATCCCGTGCAAGGCCGTGGTCGGATCAATAACACCGCGGAGATTATCAAATTCTGGCACAATCAAAAAACCTTCCCAATTAGTGGCATCACGCAGGAGACCTGCCGAGATTTTGCCCACACCAGCTTTGGCATCTCATCCATCTCTCACATCGCCGAGACGCTGCGTATCCAAGGTATGGACGTGTGGAGATCCACGGACGTTGGTGCGCGTGTTAAGGCGGCCCTCGAGTTACATACTGCACTGGATTCAAAAGAGAAACCCATTCCTAAGTGGCTGTGCAATGGCACTATTCCCGACACTATGAATCCAAGTTAGTGCCTATACTATCATTGAGAATATTAACTAGCCCGCTAACTCCAGCAGTGTTAGAGCCAGCTTATAATGCCCTGGCCTTTAATTTGGGTCACAGAATGCCTTTTACTAAGAACGTAGTATTAAGTCAGCGTCCAGCGGGTATTAGTGAACATCCACTATTTATTGGATTCGAGACACTGACAAATGCTAAAACGCCATTTAAACTATAAGGATACTAATATTTAAGAGCTCGGTTAAAGATAGATAATATAAAGTTATCTATATAGTATTAGTGATAAATGTCAGACTTAGGGTCTTGGGTTACGGCCATTATATGGTGTGGGTTTAAGCAAGCTTCATATAACATAATAATATCACACTATCGCTTTCACGTATTGGAATATAGACCAAGGCGAATAAAAAAATATTAAAAATTCTATTTATCATAAAAGTATTCATTGATGCCTTAATGGGCTCAAACTCGGTTGTGAAACTTAAGAAATGGTAACTACAGGATAAGTATTAGTCGAGCCGTTCTTTCCCTCCTGCCTTATTGCAGCTAATTAAATTCTGTTTAAAATGGACGGTGTCCCTGCAACGCCTTTAAAAGCCAATTAAAACCCGAATAACAATTCTGAACCCTGCTTTAACCCACCGGGGTTATCTTATATAAAACCTTCACAAGTTGTGCATATATAAATAATATAAAACCGTGTTAGATCGTTAGACAGTTCATTCGCGTAGAGCATCACCCCACACTCATTAAACTGGGAAGTCGCGCCTGGGGTCGCGCCCAGACAACCCGTTGGGCCGTGGCGGTGTATGGAGTCAGGAGGAAGGATTAAGTCCGGCTCGCAACCGGGCCAGTATCAGGGGGTACTGTCAGTCGTCTGTCGATATCTTCAAGGAGTCTATATACTGGCCGGAGAGGACGGACATATATGTCGGTAGGCTAAGAGGATGGGATCTAGGCTATAACCCTGCTCAACAATAAACAGTTTCTATTTGATACGGTTTTAGATATTCGACATGAGTTTATAAGATCTTCTAGCCACTATTATGTGGGACTCTTTTAGTAAAACGGAAACCTACTCTTCTAGTACTAATTGTGGTATACTCCTAATTGCTATATACCCCTGTCTATAGGCTGGCGATTAACTCAATTCAATTATACATCTGGTGGATAAAAGATCAACCAGTGAACCATGCGAGTATGCATATCCTATATACCACACCATGCCACCCCTACTTCAACTTAATTAATACCCCAGATTGAGTTAATTGCCACCCTGCCTATCCATTTCTCATATAAATATCTATCTCCGGCCCTTTTATACTCGGGCTTCGTTGGGTTTACCATTGGAAACGCTCGCGTTATCTATATTATAATGGTCGTATCGTCGATAGCTCGGTATAAATATCCTATAATAAAAGGATCTCGGACTTCGCATTCATAGTAAAACAGCGTTGATACCGCCATCTATAGCGCTTAGAATACGACTAAGATCTATGCTTATATCGACGACATAATCGTCAGCGTCAGCATCAGTATCAGCTTCAGTGCCGATATGAGTGCCAGTATTGTCGTCTTTATTGCATCTACCTATATCCACCACGCTGTGCGGCAACGTATAGGACGATAGGATTTTAGCGTCATATAGTCCCCGCAGGTGGGTGGCAAACCCTATATATATAAGCCAGGGCACTCGGTCTGCGCATAACTATTCCATGTGTTATATAATCTCAGCACTGTTATCTAGGTCGCGTAAGGCCTGGATGATATCCGCCTTTAGATTACTAAATAGTCTCCCCTTCTTATCCTCGATGATGAAGTAGTCGGTTAGTCCCTTAGCTATAAAGTATATGCTGTGTATTATAATGGCTTTTGTCGTGGACCGATATATGGTTATTTATCTTATTTATTTGCTATGAGACTGATATCATAATAAATCCATTAATAGAATATAATAATCTCTTAATGAACTAAGTGGCCCCTCAGAACCATATTTATTGCATTTTGAATTCATACTATATTAAGTGATAAGTCTAGGTTGTGCACAATATAATGATGTCTGTAACTATCCGGTGGTTTAGACTACTCGCTCGGCCAGTTCTATCGGCAAAATAAAACTTACCTTATTTAGGATATCACTATAGAGCCTACTAGGATACTATCCGGCCCAAGCTATACTATTATTAGCTAAAGTCATAATAGACAATTAGTATATCGACCTGCCCTTATATATACTTAGTTTAGCTAGCTATTTTAGGAAACCACTATAGAGTTAATAAGGATACCATCCGGTCTAAGCCCTCCTTTTATTAGTTTAAGCTCTAGACTAAGCGACTAGGATATAATAATATTTCATAAGCAGCCTCTAAGCTCAGACTATACTTTCATCTTAACACCAAGTTAGATACTTTCTTTTCCTATACTTTTTAGCCAACAATAAATAAAAAATGGCTCTATGGAGATTAATTAATTAATTGCTTTATTCTCTATCGTTTAATATATATATCGCTAGATATATTATTATGGTTGAATTTTAATAAAATAAAATACCTCTATTGACTACCCGCGTAAAGTCCACTAAGACCACCAAGGACCTAAGCCTGGGGGGAGCCCGATTCGCATGTCCTATATCGAGTCATTGTGATCGTAATAAGTAATAAGTCGGCTATATAAGCTATAGGTAACCCCCGCCAGCAGTTAGGTTAAGGGTATATACGAGAGATATATAATACTATTGAGAAGCTTCGAGGAGATAGGAATAGACTCGACCTTATCTGGCTACCACCCGATAGCAAGCTTAAAATCCAAAAGAGAGCTAAGATGGCAGCTCGTCATATAATGGAGTCATATATAACACCACAGAGAGGATTCGCTAAAGCGAAAACCATAATTCTTAATCAAAAGAGAATAAATCTATAAATAGAGAGGAAGTTATATACCAGATAGAGTAGGTAGGTATTCTAGAAAGGTTGACTTAGCTCTGCCTAGTAAATATACCTGCCTATTATATAATTAGTTATTATTAAAAGAGGCTAGTATGCTGGTATAATTAGAACCGGAATGGTATGGTTAAATAGTTATTTATATTAGATTAGGGTAGTACTAATAGATAAATATTTATATAGGCGGGCAAAGGAAATAGTAGAGTATTTTCTCTTCCGGTGTATAAAATAAATAATATAATATAATAAGATACTATAATATATAGAGGAAAAACATAATAATCTTTTATTTTACCTAGGAGGTAAGGTACTTTCGGATAGATAGAAGTAGGCACTAGATATAAATACGATATAGGCCATAATTAGATTCGCGATTGCTATAGGTCGCCTAGAATAGAGATAATAAGAATGCCCTAAAATAGTAATATTTTATTACTACTAACCGATAATCCCTAATGCCCTCGAATAGTTAATAGTAGGTATTACTTTAGCCGCCGAAGATAGGAAACTAAATACTTAGAGGAAATAGGCTATAAGTTAATCTATTATTATTAATACTAAGGAGGATAAAGGAGAAGAGTAATAACTAGACTGGAAGGAATAAGGCCAGATTCTTATGGGCTTAATAAGAGTAAGGTAATAATTAGCGAAGTGTATATACCTTTAGCTTTAAAGCCTATTAGGTATTGGCCTACCGGGTATAAAAGACTTATATTATTATAATTAATATACTTAAATTAGACCGAGATTCAGTCTACTATATGTATTAATAAAAATTATTTAAGCTAAGTAGGCTAGCTTACTAACCGTAAAATTCGAAATACCAATTTTAATTATATAACCCGATGGCTTTAACTAGCGTCTCTAATATGGGGTATAGAATTTGGTTTAATAAGTAGTCCGAGTCTGTTTTCGGCTTAAATAGTCCAATTTAGTGATGTTCCGTTCCGAAGCTCGGAAGGCAATTAGAATATTCTAGTATATATACTTAAGCACTTCCCTCCATATATATATAGAAAGAGGTAACTTATATGCCGGTAGTCTATACTATAGTAGCGCTCCCTAATGATGTTTGGCGAAGGGTTGAGTTTTTACCATTTATGGATGTAGGAAACTTTAAGTCTAGCCACCGTTATATAGGAGAGATATTAGGTAAGCGCGGAGCTTAGAAATTAAAGCCTTGGAAAAGAATATTTATAAGCCATAAGTGGGTAAAGACTGTAAGTTTTCATGGGTTATTCCCAGTTCTTCTATTTATAAATGAAGATAGGGATAAGCCTTATATATGCCTTTATCTTATTACTAAATTAGATAATAAATAGGATAGAGAAGGATATCGGCCGGAGTATGGGGTTATATTTAACGAGGTCCAAGCGTCTCTTCGTCTAAGTACACCAGGAAGATACCAGGACGAGGTGGAATTTAAAGAACTTATATTAAGTATTAATGTTATATGCTATAAGGATCCTATCGAGTATTAGGATCTTTTTCGGAAGTTTAATAAGAAGTCCCTTATTCTAGTTGTGTATGGGAAGCGCCCTCGAACTGTCCCGCCGCTAGTATACGGTCAGAAATTTGCGATAATTATGTTTATACCTTTTTAGTCTATAGTATTTAGAGATAAGGGCGCATAACTTTGTGAAATGCGTATCCTGAATATGTAAATACTTTTTAGAACTTAACTTGTTGGATGTTTATAAAATATATTTTTTAATATTCTATTAAGAGAGAACTAATTAGGAGCGACTCTTACCTATAATATTAAGAGTCCGTCCCGTTAGAACGACGCAAGTGGACGACAGTGACGAGAACCAGAGTGTCAAGTTCGAATTTATATACAGTGTCGGATAATAGCGACTAATCGACCATACCCACTTTGAGAGACTCTGATGCTATCCTGACTTGGCCACTGATCCTGTTTATAGTATAAAATCGATTATGCAGGAGGGCTAGAAACTCTATATTTAGTCCTTTGTACCTTTAGGGTATTATATGTGTCCTATATTTCCTTAGCTAAGTATCTGTATTATATTTCCCTATCTATTATCCTTACTAATTATTTAAATCTAGATTTTTATTAAGTTTATATTCCTAAAAGAATAATTATAAGGCAATTAGTAATTGGAAATTGCCATTTACTACTAATATATACCAGCAGTATTAAAATTCCAAGGAATAATAATATCCCGGTTAGAGTTCTATAAGATATGTCGCTTTAATAACTATTAATAGTATTAGTTAGATAAAAATATAGTAGTAAAGTGCTCTCGCGATGTATGAGATCTTCTACTTGTCCTCTCGTGGGCTTATAAAGCTTGGTATATCTTCCGAGTTGCCCTGCCCTAAGATGTAGTCTGCGGTAAGAGAGTGACGACTAGGTAGTCTGATTAATACTCGCAGGATATCTCGTCGGAAGCCTCGGTAGATAGAAGGCCATTATGTTCTATTAAGCTATAAGCTTATGCCGGTAAACGAATTGGTTCCTATGTCTTTTATATTTGTTCGAGGTTGACTTAAATCTTCTTGATACCTGGCTTCTCGATCTATGACTTGCTATAGATGGGTGGATACTTTAGATATAAGAGCGGGGGATATTTTTTAAGATTTCTTTGGGGCTGGCCTTGCTTTTAATCTAACCGCCTATCCTTTTGCCTATACCTTAACCTGGAACTCTTTGCTACCTTTTGCAACCACCTATATACCTCTATTAGCCTAGTCTGGATATTCTGGTTAGGGTAAAAGCAAGTATAGCACTAATAGCTAAAGTCGGAGGTTATTTATTTAGGCAGTTAAGAGCGTAGGATTAGCATAAGGATTAATAATATCATTTCAATTCGAAAAGTCAGGACTAATAGAGCGCTTAGGGTTAGTATTACCCAATAAAATGCTATATGGTTAGGGTTTGGATTATAAGGAACCCTTCTCCTGGCCTGGTGAGGCATATATGGTAGCTTATTAATATAGCCCATTCCTTTAAACGACTAGTTTTGGCCTGCTAGGCCGTATTACTGCACTGTTAGGTAGATGGTATTATATTAGACTACTCTCTTATGTCCTGACCTAAAGTATTAAGCGGGCTAATATTATTATGTTATTACCTATCTGATATATGGGGAAAGCCTTGCGTTATAATACTAAAGTGCATCTAAGGTAGGGTCTATAATACAGCGAGGCCAGTCCTTTACCGCCGGTATTGTTTTATAAGGGCTTAATGTTTTAAGTAAAGGGAGCTAAAGTAAATATAGATTCTAAACTAGAAGTAATAGGACGGCGGCTATAAGGCTAACCGCTTTAATAATCCCTATACCGCCACTAATTAGGGTCAGCACGTTTAGTTAAAAGCATATTCTTCTAGTGGGACTAATATAGAGAATCCGAGGCAAGATAGTAATATACTCGCGCAGTTATATATGGTTTTAATAGTTTATTAATAGCCGCCTCGAAACCCTTCTCTATTATATTAAGACCAGACTGGAAGGAAGGCTATAATATATATAATAAAGATTGGCCATTTAAACTATTACTACCTAATAATAATACTATTATATTTAAAACTATTTATTCTATTATTTACAATTAGAATAAGAATATACCTCAGGCCCTTCCTATTAGAGATATCCTTATAGTTATTATTATTATAGATAAGAATAATTATATTAATATCCTAAAGTTTATAAGTAAAACCTAGCTTCGAATCTCTAGAGATAAACCTAATAATCTAATACTTCTAATTACCGCGATATATCTCTTCTATAATATAAAAGCATTTAAGGAGATTATTAGAGCCTTAGTACTTAACTATTATGGTCCTTATCTTGCCCTTTATATCGATAAATTTAACTCTATTATGCCATAGAAGGTATTATATTAGTACTCCTAAACTCCTTTCTTTATATTACTAACTAATAAATTAATAGGCTTATTAGAAGAGTAGAGAGGGTTTATAAGACTGGAGGTATTATAGATTCTTATAGCGGGAGGAGTAGCTAGTTCGTATTATTATAAATATAGATAAATAAGCAAATTTATATATATATATATAAAGTTATTAGAAAGACTGGACCTTTAGCTAGGTAATTTATTCTATATCTCTGTCTTAAAGGCACTAGAGAAGGCGGAGAGGATGCCAGATCCGGTTCCTAATGAGCGAAGTACTTGGTGCCAATATGCATATAAGCATTAACCCCCAGCATATAGGGAAGACCGTTATTAGAAACTAGATAGCTTTAATAGGAAGATTGGACTTTGTTTGTACTTTACCCGCTAAGGTACAGTCCCAACCGAAATTAGAGGCCGCCTGGCTTACATAAGTCTGTGAGCACGGACCAGGACATGGATGGTGCGGCTGGTAGTGGGTAATATGCAGGTTATCAAATGGAGGCTGACATCAAGGCTAGGGATCATTTATTATATCATGGGCCTGGCATTGGCCGTCTTGCTTAGTGGTCATTTCTTCTCAATTGGCGAACATCCGTAAACAACATGGTGCCATGAGTTATTTATGACTACTAAACTGATTGCCTACCCAGGTGGTCTCTCGGATACAATCGAAATCCTAGACCTGTTTTTGGGTCTGGCACTCCACATAGAAGTAAGAATTAGCTTTACGCATAGGCGTCGTTTTAATCTAAAATCTAAGGGTATCTGCCGTAGATATAGATCACTGAATTCACAACATTACAGTTTTGATAATTTAGCGGCAGAGAAACCCAATAGTATAACCCTTCCTGATTGGCAACCTATGATAACTGTATTAGCTGAAATAGCTGTTCTTCTACCACCACATTCGGTAGGTAGCCAAAGCAATTCCTTTCCCGCCGTCGTCACCCAGGCCTCGTCCTGAAAGACAAGTGTTGAGACCAACGAGGGCTGCGGTGATATAGGAGGCGTAGCAAAAGATGGAAGGCCGCCAGTAAAAGAAAATGCGCCATTACTAGTGACAACACCAGACTTATCAGGCGTAAAAGAAAGTATATCCGTGTAGGAATTTAATGAAATGACTTCTCTGAACTCTCCCGCTTTTGTGTTCCAGATTCGTATCGTCTTGTCGCCAGAGGCCGATGCCACCATCGTCGAATCGTATGAGTACACCACTGATCTGACCCAACTGGTATGGCCCTCTAGCACATGCTTACACTTCCCCGTTTTTGCATCCCAGATCCGTACTGTCTTGTCGTAAGAAGCTGATGCCGCCATCGTCGAGTCGTGTGACAACACTACCGAGCTGATGTCGAGGCTATGGCCTTCCAGCAAATGCTCACACATTCCCGTCTCTGCGTCCAAGATCCGTTCCACCTCGTCGTAAGAGGCCGACGTGCCGGAAATCACGGAGAAAATCCACTCGCTATTGCCCTTCAGCCCCAACAAGCACGTACTCCAGTCTTCTTTAACCCGCGGCCAAATGGTTAACCATTCTGGGATACAATGTTTGAATGTCTTTCGGATGATACTCGTCTTTGGGGCAAAAACTAGGCAAGAAGAATAAATATGCAGCGGTGTTCGGGCAATCACTCTGGAGTTTGTCGTAGAGAATTGAACTGCATCGGCCACAAAAGTCGAAAGGCTCGGACTTTCTTGGTTCTAACAAGAGTCAGCAGGGTTGCAGTTTCAAGATGCGAAAACACACCTCCAGCCATGCTTTCATTAATCCAAGCAAGTCGAGACATTTTCGAGTCGGCCCAGTAAGCTCAGCGCCTCCAGCCAATGAAGAAAACTTGCTGTCATAAAATCATAGATTTCGTGACTATCACCTGGCTCAAAGTCGATCTTAGTGTGATGGTAAATCCAGTACATACAAGCATATTGAAGCTCTGGAGGTATGTGTTCCTCGAGTTGCCGAGCGCCTACTTCAGATCGACGCATACCAGGGAAAGACAGGCCACATATGTTCTGACGCAGAGCGCCACGCATGACACGCAAGCAGTGTTTTGCTAGCCTTCGATGTGTGAGTTTCTCATCCACCCAGAACTCGACAGTCTCTTCGTTTTCTGGGTCAACAAGATAGTCTCGGAACGACAAGTGCAACAGCCGTACAGGCATTGTTCGCTCCAACGGGATGCTCAATACCGAATGCAGCGCATCTAATCTTTCGTCCACAATATCGGGGAAAATGTTGATCAATCGAGAGAGTGCCGCCACCGAAAGGGGACTCGCAAGGGTAACGATACTGCCGACAATTACTTTAAAGTCTTTGATCACCTCATCTCTCTCTTTCTTTGGCAGTTCGGCAATCTGTGAGCGTAAAATCGGTGTGTAGGTTTGCTCGAGTTGTGACCCATGGCTTGTCCTCTCTTGATCCAGCACCGTCTGCAATCGTTTTTGAGGATTCCTTCGTTGGGAATCACCGACAAAACGACAAACAGTAGCTGCAAAGACGAAGAGCGGTACGGCCATCTGCGCGAGAGTCTGTACAATTGGGCGGCCTGGCCAATCCGGAGGCAGCTTCCTTTCATCGCCGACAGTCGTGTTGAAATCGTGTCGGATCTTCTCAAAATCGGCATTAAAGAATACAACTAAATCGTGCTCGACAATTTGTGCCGGTATGGCATGTAGAACTAAGTCCTGGTAGGAGCCCTGCAACTGACTGAATCCCAACCGAATGGGAAGCTCCGGTGGCATTTCGCCAGTTGAATATGTCACTCATGGCATGTATAACCTTCAACTCATGGAGCTCGCCAGTAGAGAAGACAGAGGGTCCAAAAAGTTCCTTACTAGACTTACAAAATGCATCGACCAAGATATTCCAAGCACCAACACTGCCAAGCGTCGCTGGCTGCAGCCTGATGACTCAACCAATGTGCACATGTTCAACTCTCTGGGCTAATCGATGAGGCGAGTCGGGATGTTTCCTGTCTTGTGGAAAATTGATAGGCGCAACCTCGGTCGACCTAGAAAGGCCTTCTGGCTTCGATCCACTCGAGCGGAGTCTAAGTAGAGGGTGCAAGACTCCAAAAAAGACCCGGGAAGGCAAGATAGGCTACAATACTTCGCCCCACGTCTCGTGTGCGAAGCGCTTCGTGTATTGAGCGCCGTCGACTTGTTCGGGAGCCTGTTCTAAGTACAGCTTGACTACCGGTTTCTTGAAGTCGCCGAGACGTTGCAGGATGAAGTCGAGGACTTCATGTTGCAAAAGCATAGAGGCCATCTCGGGCGTTGAGCCGTGATAGTCCGGTTCCCATACGAAGATATCAAGTCTCTTCTCAGCCTCAAGGACGTCTCGGTTAGAGCATTGATGTAGTTCTGGTACTATATCGGCACGTAGAGGCGGCTTGTTGCTTTTGCGGTCATCAGAGATCACCGTAGGTGTCATATTTAGCCAAGCCACGGTATGGCTTATGACTTGAGATAGTACTTTCTCGTCGTCTTTGCTTAAGCTTATAAGACGGTGGATATTGGCGAAGTGTACCTGAGGAGTCGTGAGAATCCTTTTGTATACCTTGTTGTATCTCGCGTTATTGATCGCCGAGAGAAAGCCGGGCCAACGTTTGGTGTTCGAGCTGCAGCCGGCGGGGACAACGATGCCGATGGCGTCGACGGTGATGGGTAGAAAAGCATTCGGACTTGATCATTTGTACTGGTTAGGCCGAGGAACTCTGACGTTTTCTTCCAGTCCGCCAGCTCCACTTCATTGGCAGTATCGCCAGGGAGTTATGATGGCGTCTATAATATACTGCGGAATATCGCAAACCAGTACTATATATATAGCTTTCATTAGCCAATGGTATCTGATGTTGATAAGCCAGCTTCACTTATATTATCGATTCTTTAACTGATTATCCAATCCCATGTCGAGATCTTAAAGGCGGTCCTGCCGATAGATATCTCACACCAGCGTGTGGTCATCTCCCTCCATCTCTTGCTTCTCCATATCGTAGCCAGACGACGGGTGGGAAACTGCTTCTCGCTACCTAGTTGCAGCTCACCATTACCTCTCAAAATGGGCCGCCTGGCAGATGATAGCGATGCAAAGTATTTTGCGGCAGAATTTGCTCAAGTCCGGGAGATGCTTCATGGTCTGACCGTGGAGGAATTCATGCGGCTGCCCCTAATTGAGCGAAAGGCCATATTTAGTCAACATCTTATCCAACAAGAGCGAGTGTTTATCCGCGAAGGAGAGGACGACAATCACATGAATATAAAAATTGCCAATGGGTTTATGCTTTTTCAGAGACTGTTCATGAGCGAGGATGAGAAAAGCTCGCAGATGGTGAAAGAGGCTCGTGAAGTACATTATGGCGAAAACGAGTTCTGGGTAGAATTACATTGGCTATGCGAGTTTCAAGATGATCAGTATGATGGCGGTCTGTCTATACGGTAACCTAGATGTCGGACCAGGTAGGGGTGGAAGGTGGATAGGGATGCTGTATCCCCATTCAGAAATAAGCTCGC
>ONZP01000693.1:0-16074 GCA_900312805.1 Fusarium torulosum
TCACCACCCCTTTTATCAACCATTCCCCGCCCCGCCATTCACTGGTGAGACGTGGGATCGGCACTCAGCTTCGTGTTACTGACACATCCTTTTGCAATCAGGTTTGTCCCGTCTCGAGTACCGTGGATATGATTCCGCCGGTCTAGCCGTCGACGGCGATAAGAAGAAGGAGGTCTATGCCTTCAAGGAGGTTGGCAAGGTCGCCAAGCTCCGAAAGCTCATTGACGAGTCCGACACCGACCTCGAGAAGATCTTTGATTCACATGCCGGTATCGCCCACACCCGATGGGCTACTCACGGTCCTCCTTCCACCACCAACTGCCACCCCCACCGGTACGTTTTATAATCGAAAAATTTGAACTCGATTTTTGTGGTGCTCAATCTTCTTTGTCTCTGAACGAAACACGAATATTGGTTCAGAAATCGAGGGTCATTTCAGACACCGTGTGCTAACCAAAAACCCCTGAGTGTAGATCTGACCCCAACTGGGAGTTCAGCATTGTCCACAACGGTATCATCACCAACTACAAGGAGTTGAAGACTCTCCTCCAGACCAAGGGTTTCAAGTTCGAGACCGAGACCGACACTGAGTGCATTGCCAAGCTCACCAAGTACATCCACGACCAGCACCCTTCCATTGGCTTCACCGACCTCGCCAAGGCTGTCATCCAGGAGCTCGAGGGTGCCTACGGTCTTCTCATCAAGTCCGTCCACTACCCCCATGAGGTCATCGCCGCCCGAAAGGGTTCTCCTCTCGTTATCGGTGTCAAGACCGAACGCCGCATGAAGGTTGACTTCGTCGATGTTGAGTACTCTGACGAGAACGCCGCTCTCCCCGCCGAGGCTGCCGCCCAGAATGTCGCCATCAAGAAGAACGACCTTCTCGCTCCCGACTCTGGCCTTCTCGGTGCCCCCGACAAGTCCCTCCTTCACCGCTCTCAGTCTCGTGCTTTCATGACCGATGATGGCATGCCCATGCCCACTGAGTTCTTCCTCTCCTCCGACCCCTCGGCTATTGTCGAGCACACCAAGAAGGTCATGTACCTTGAGGATGATGACATTGCCCACATCCACGAAGGCTCCCTTAATATCCACCGCCTCAAGAAGGCCGATGGCAGCTCCAACGTCCGAACCATCCAGACCCTCGAGCTTGAGCTCCAGGAGATCATGAAGGGTAAGTTCGACCACTTCATGCAGAAGGAGATTTTCGAGCAGCCCGAGTCCGTTGTCAACACCATGCGTGGCCGTCTCGACATCGCCAACAAGACCGTCACCCTTGGTGGTCTCCGTTCTTACATCTCCACCATTCGCCGATGCCGCCGCATCATATTCATTGCTTGCGGTACATCTTACCACTCTTGCATGGCTGTCCGTGGTATCTTCGAGGAGCTCGCTGAGATCCCCATCGCCGTTGAGCTGGCTTCCGACTTCCTTGATCGACAGGCCCCTGTCTTCCGTGACGACACCTGTGTCTTCGTCTCTCAGTCTGGTGAGACTGCTGACTCCCTCATGGCTCTCCGCTACTGCTTGGAGCGTGGTGCCCTGACCGTTGGTATCGTCAACGTTGTCGGTTCCTCCATCTCTCTCCTCACCCACTGTGGTGTCCACGTTAACGCCGGTCCTGAGATTGGTGTCGCCTCCACCAAGGCTTACACCTCCCAGTTCATTGCCATGGTCATGTTCGCTCTGTCCCTGAGCGAGGATCGTGCCTCCAAGAAGGCTCGTCGTGAGGAGATTATGGAGGGTCTTTCCAACGTCTCTTCTCAGATCAAGCATATCCTTGAGCTTGACTCCTCCATCAAGAAGCTCTGCGAGAACTTCAAGAACCAGAAGTCTCTCCTCCTTCTCGGCCGTGGTAGCCAGTTCTCTACTGCTCTTGAGGGTGCCCTCAAGATTAAGGAAATCTCCTACCTTCACTGCGAGGCTGTCATGTCTGGTGAGCTGAAGCACGGTGTCCTGGCTCTGGTCGATGAGAACCTCCCCATCATCATGATCCTCACCCGTGACGACCTCTTCAAGAAGTCCCTCAACGCCTACCAGCAGGTTATTGCTCGTGGTGGTAAGCCCATTGTCATCTGCAACCCCGACGATGAGGAGTTCAAGTCTTCCGAGGCTGAGAAGATCGAGATCCCCAAGACCGTCGACGTTCTTCAGGGTCTCCTCAACGTCATCCCTCTTCAGCTCATTGCCTACTGGCTTGCCGTTCTTGAGGGTCTCAACGTTGATTTCCCTCGTAACTTGGCCAAGTCGGTCACTGTCGAGTAAGCTCGTCACTGTGGTTTGACTCGTCGTCATGTACAGTATGAGTATGGTGGCTGCTTGGGCTCCTCCTGCTGATACGCAGGAGGTTTATGATGACTTTTGGAGTTGGGTTTCTGACAGCACTGGCTTGCAATGAGAGTGTTGGTCAAGTCTTTTGTGTTTTGTCTACCTGAATAGCGTGGAACGAATATTTGGCAAAAATAAATGAATAAATGAGAGGCCAGAGACCAGGCTGGTCTGGTCATTTTTAGATAGTAAACCTCGACATGGGGTTGGATAAGCAAGTTGGGCTTATTAACGATACACTAGTTCCAGGCAACGTAATCACGAATATCAAGTCTTGCAAACTAAACAACCAGAAGCATATTTCGGGTGATGTGATTTGTCTTGTCAAATATTGTTACAAGTCCACTAAATTCCTGACTTTCTCATGGTCTACTGAAGACGAGGAGTATTGACAGGTCCTTAGCCTATGACACCGCTATTCACTGTATGTTGATCAAGTACCGTTCATGATTGTAGCCACCTGAATCTTCTGTAATGTAACAGAAGGCTTAGTCTTTTCGACCAGAATTGTTGGGTGAATTCCATCGATTAATGTGTGAGTGGGCTTGGTCACACAATATGTTCTCATTTAACAGCTGCCCTAGCCTTTAGACAGTCTGAGTACCGTAGCCCCGAATTCTCTCTGCAAAGGCCCAGCTCTGGGCCTCGAGTTGCAGGCCTTCGTTGATCTCTACACCCTCCTTTGTGACAATAGCTAGCGAGTAAGAATCCAGACTGCGAGCATCACGGTAGAATAGAACCTTCATGCACTCCTTGATAATCTTGACGGCCTCTTCCTTCTCCAGCTTCTGGGAAGCCTCCTCGTCGGGCACATGGCGACGCATGATGGGCTGAGCCAGCATGGCACCGAAACCGGTGGCCAGACTAGGGGCACTGTAGGTGCTACCGAGAAGGTCGGCAGCGGCGAGGAAAGGCTTGTCATCGTCATCAAGACCAGCGACGAGGAGATGGTTCCACAGAGGGTCGAACTTCGAACGACGGCGGTAGAGAAGCTTTGCGAGGTAGGTGTGGAGGTTGGCGGCGTTAAGGCGCGGGGTGTCGGGAGAGGTGTAGGCCTCGTCGAGGGAGAGGTCGATGAGGTGGCGGTCGAGATACTGCATGTCGGAAATATCGCCGCTGAACCCAACAACAGAGGTACCAGCGAAAGAGCGGAGTCGCTTAACGTCGGTGAAACGGGCCAAAGAGCCGTATGAAGCTGAGGACAATTAGTTTTTGCTGAAGTATTGATGTATAGATAGGACGGACCTAAGTTATCGGCGGCCATGACAACACCATCCTTGTACTTGACGGCGATGACGGAGGTACCGGTGACGATAGGCTGCTGGGTGTTTTGCTTGGGGCCATTGTCGCTCATGAAAGTGGCATCGTAGGCGCCGTAAACATCGTCTCTAGGCTATTTGATGGGGAAAATATTAGCTTCACTGGAATCGGTGGTGGATAGCATCCATATGGGAGGTCATACACGGCCCCAAGCTTGCGGACGGTGATCCATGTTTTATGTGGTTGAAGTGGGAGATAGTCGGAGAGAAGAGCCGAAAAGATTTCGGGAGATCGCAGTGAAAGAGGGTGAGGATATCGTTCGCGGCTGAGATTTTGGTCGTTATCGTTGGAGTTGATGATGTTGATGATGGGAGTTGAGAGAGAGCTATGCTTTGGGCCAGCCTTGCTTGACCTCACTGTCGCGTCCAACGGCAGCCTGCGACCAGTTGGAGCGGTTGATGTTAATGTGGGTAGAGTTACATAAGCCAACTTCAATGCAATGATTGGGCTGCCCCTCCAAGCTGCAAGAGCTGTAGCTCAGGCTAGCAGGTAGGGCCCTCAAGTAAAGAGTACCTGATGCTCCAGCTATAGAAGGCCTTGGCTAAGGGTATCGCTACCGTGGAGCTCTTGCATGAATTTGAGCCCACCTTCCGAGGGCGGGCACTGGAAACTGCCCAGAAAGCGTAAAACATGAGGTAGCAGGTCAACACCACCAGCCTTATCTTGAACTAGACCAATTCCTCACCGTACACAAACTCAGCCTCGTCTCTAACTATCGCTCGCTCTGAGATCTCACTACTGCGCATAAGCCAATTCTCTCCAATTCAATCCCTTCACATCGCAAAAATGCTCACTTCTGTGGGCAGGGCCGCCGCCCGTCGCGTCCAAACATCTCGCCTTTCTACTTCGACGCCCACTACCACCCAATTGCTCTGTCGCAGGTCGGCCATAACACCCGCGCTTCCTATCCGAAGCTTCACAGTCTCGGCATGGCCGTCCTCTCCTGCGGCAAGCGACAAGAAGCCCGCCAAGAAGACCACCACCACCACTACCACCAAGAAGGCCGCTGCCACCACAACCAAGCCCAATTCAAAGCCCAAGTCTAGTGCTACTGAGACCAAGCCCAAGACCAAGCCCAGGACCAAGGCTGCTGCTGAGAAGCCTAAGAAGCCTAAGAAGGAGGTCGACCCCGAGAAGCTCAAAAAACTCGAGATCAGGGACATCAAGAAGTGGGCGCTCAAGGTGAAGTTGACCACGCTCCCAGCTTCCTCATGGCTCCTGTACACATTTGAGCACAGAGGAAGCCACCTGGGCGCTGGTGGACTCACTCAGCAAGCCACTGCCATGGCTGAGAAATTCCGCCAACTCGACGAATCTGAGGTCCAGGTATGTTTTCGTTCCTCCGTTCCCGGTCATGCTGGATTAGATTAGCTAACAGGAGACTCAGGAACTCGCCCGCAGAGCCGCTATCAATCGCGAAAAGAACATTGAGAACTACAAGGCTTGGGTTGAGACCTACGAGCCGGCGCGCATCTTCTTGGCCAACAAGGTCCGCCGTCGCCTCGCTTTCTTGACTGGCAAGCCGCACAAGTTGCTCGCCGACGAGCGCCTGCCCGTCCGCCCTGCAGGCTCTTACGCCATTTTCCTCCGCGAAAACTACGCAACTTTCAGCAACCCTGATGCTCAGGAAAAATTCAAGGATCTTGCTCAGGCGTGGAAGGACATGAGCCAGGCCGAGAAGGATCAGTACGAGGAGCGCGCCGCCGAGCAGTCCATCAAGTACAAAACCGAGATTGAGAAGCTTGAGGCGCGAGCAAAGGCTATCCAGGATGGTGCCTAAAATAGAGAACTAGACGGGCTACTTCTTAAAGAGCGCAACGTTATGTACGAATAACCGTTTCCTAAATGACCGTTATTATGCCAGTATTGGAATCTGGAGGTTTATGATCTATGTATGGCTGTACTGGTCGCCAGGGAATGGGTAAGGGGTCACGGGGCCGGGGAGACTTAGGTTTGCTTTGTTCTTTGTCTGTTTTTGTACTTGATCAGGTATATGGCGCTGAAGCTTTTGAGAGACAGTGATGCTGAAAACCAGTTGAACTGGCGGCGGCGGGTATAGTCACTCGAAAAGTCAAGGTAGTTGATAACTGAAGGCTCATCACCGTGCGTTTCATGTCTTCATAAAGTCGATAAAATTCGATGACCAAGCCCTACCGCCCATATTCAGATGCACCTAATGCTAATGCTTGTGGCATAAAAATCTATAGCCCAGAAACCAACGAGCGCCTCGCTTTTGAAACAAGAAAAAGAAAAACTTCCCAGTCCTGCCCAATACTCCATGCCTGGCGAGCATGCTATATAATCCAAATCAGACCTGCTTTTGGTAAGGCGGAATTTCCAAAACTGCTTCCCCATCAGCTCCATGCCATTTCGCACCGGTTGCCTTGACGTGTCTTCCACTAGCAAGGTATAGAAGCAAGTATGTATGTTTTGCAACATGACCCCAGCAGTACAGACGGATCCAGTCGTGAGTTTTGTCTCTACGACACCAGGTTCCCCAGCCTGCCAATCCGCTTTTGAGGTAGTTGTTGAGAAATACCCATGTATCGAACCGGACTGTAGGATTCCAATCTCTGCAGTCAAGCAGCCAATATCCTCGCTCGAAGGGGTCAACATCCCGTATTGGCGTCGGACGATATCGCGACGACAGGTCACGAGCAAGTTTTGCAAGCTTTTCGGATATCAGATCTGCAGGGTCGATATCACCTACTCCGACAGATGGGGACGGGGGTCGGATCTCTAAGCTGCTACTAATTTGTTCTACCTGCGAGCTTTTCGTTGACAAGGATGGTCCTGTGTCGCTGGAGCTTCGGACAAGGTCACCGTGCTGCAAATTTCCGATCTTGGATCTCTTTGCTGGAGGCGGCTCTGATCCTGCCCGCGGTGAACGCGCTGGTGAGTGGCTACTAACTGCAGTGCTTGCTATATGCGTGACATCCGGACACAAGTGCTCAAAGGCCACAACATCTGTGTCGGCCGTGGCAACGGGAGTATCAGGCCTTTTATCCTCTTGCTGTGTCGTCGGAATGAAATTGACGCGCTCTATAAAGCCAGGCGTCTGAAAAGGGAGAGATTCCTCCTGAGTGGCATCAGGTAATGAGGAAGGTATGTCTGTTGCATGTCCGAGGTTGAGTATAGGAGCAGGTCTCTTGTACGCAGTTGGCGACGAGGACAGCATAGAGGCCTGAGATGACTGGATTCTTCCGACATAGCGTTGTAGTATACGTGATGGCGAGACGTTCAATAGTCCCGCGTCTGGCATGGGATAGGAGTCGCTGATTTGACTCGGGGGCGCACACCAAGAATTGAAAGATCCAAAGCCACCATCATCCGATGAAGGCACTATTTCTTGAACCAGTCCTCCATACGATAGGCGTGGCGAGCAACGGTTGTCTATAGCGCCCTCGAAGCTTAAATCTTGAGATGTGATCTCAAAGGACCTGCCGAATGAAGTGGTTACTTGGTTCTGACTTGGCGACGGTGCGCCTCGATCCCAAGCTGGTACAGGACATTCTTCCGCATTTGTCTGTGGTGATGCCAAGGGTAATTGTGTGCGTTTTTGAGGCTCGAAAGCGATTAAGGCTTTTGCGAGCTGGCGATAGAGCACATCATCTGCTGAGCGACTCGGCGCTGTAATATGGACGAATATCTCTGCGTCGTCCGAGCTGTTGCCTGCCATATTTTGAATGCCAGTAAAGCATGTCGTCTGATGTTCGTCGAAAGACAGTATCTTTTCGAGCGAGTAAGAGGTCTGGAGGCTTTAGGTAGGAGATAGATAGTATAATAGAGGTCGATATGTTGTTTATATCCAAAGTCGTTCCAAAATATAGGCACAGGTAGCGAAAGAGCACGAGCCAAGTGAGACAAGGGTCAAAGTATACGGAACGGAGTGATGAGTAGGCAACAAGAGATGGGAGTTGGAGAAAAAGAGGATGTTGAGATGAGCCCAATAACGCAAAAAGTCGGTGTTTGTGGAGGAGAAACAAAGTCTTGTGACGCACGATATTTGTTCACGCCGTTTAAGCGCAAAAGTAGAAGTCGCTGAAGATGAAGGTTCAGGGCCTTGATCTACTGATTGGTTGCTACAGTAGGTATCTTAGAGCCCCCACCACCCTAAAGAGTGTTGCGCCTCCACTATATTCCCATTAGGCTGAGGTGACAATCAGCCACAGAGAGACCCTTGCTCTCACCTCCAAATTAACTTCGCCTTGAGTGTACCCCAGTGTACGAGTACTCAGATCACCATCACCAAGAGCCTCTCGTGCATGTTTCTCTCTGGCTTACTCTTCCCACCTCCTCGACTCTTACTGCTACCTATTCTTACGCGATACACGTAGGCATACACACACATACTCGCGAACGCGCGCAAACAACCATACAATGGCTGAGAAGACACAAAGTAGAGGCCCCCTGGGAAGAGTCGTTGTCATTGGCGGCAACGGCTTTCTAGGCCATCACATTGTCAATCAGGCCCTCGAGCAATGGACAACCACCGCCGTCATCGGCGTCGACCTGCGATGCGAGCGCAACCGTAATCCCGCTGCCGAGTACCGAGAGTGCGACATCACCGATTCCGAGCGTCTTCTGTCCCTATTCGAGGAGCTTAAGCCTGACGTTGTTATCCACACAGCGTCGCCTGTCGCCGTTAACCCCAAGATCGGCCACGATATATTCAAGAAGGTCAATGTCGACGGTACACAGGCTGTGGTTGACGCCTGTCAGCAGACAGGTGTCAAGGTTCTCGTGTACACAAGTTCCGCTAGTGTTATCAGCGACAATGTGAACGATTTGCTCAACGCCGATGAGCGATGGCCTTTGGTTCGTGGAGAGGCGCAGACTGAGTACTATTCAGAGACCAAGGTATGCTCGCGCCACAGCAGACACCCCTTCCAGACAGCCCAGCTTACAAGTTACTACCAACAGGCTCAAGCTGAAGAGATCGTCCTCAAGGCCAACCGCCTGGACGACTACAAGCTCCTCACAACCGCCATCCGCCCCGCTGGTATCTTTGGTGAGGGCGACGTCCAGACTCTCGCAGGCATCATGAACGCCTACAAGCGCGGCAAGCACACAATCCAGGTCGGTGCTAACGAGAACCTCTTCGATTTCACCTACGTTGGTAATGTCGCCCATGCCCACCTCCTTGCCGCACAGCTCCTCCTCGCCACCGCGGCCTCTCCCACCGTACCCCTCGATCATGAGCGCGTCGACGGCGAGGCCTTCTTCATCACAAACGACACTCCCGTTTACTTCTGGGACTTTGCCCGCGCCATCTGGCACGCCGCCGGCTGGGACAAGGGCACCGAGGGTAACTGGGGTCTCAACCGCGAGCTCGGCATCACCTTTGGATACATCAGCGAGGTCCTTGCCAGCATCCTTGGCAAGACACCCACTCTCACCCGCAAGTCCATCATCATGAGCTGCATGACCCGCTACTACAACATCAACAAGGCCAAGCGCGCCCTGCGCTACCAGCCCCTGTGGACTCTGAAGGAGGGCATCGACCGCGGTGTGAACTGGTTCCTCGAGCAGGATAAGGCTGCTGCTATCAAGGCGTAATGTTCTAGTGACGAGAGAAATGACCAAGAGGAGGGTTCTTCTTTAATGAAATAAAATAGGCAACTGGGGTATAAAAACTTCAAATTTGGCCATACATTGTAAACTTTTGGTCTATACTACAATAGGCGAGCTTTTTTAATTATAGCTGACGATGCTTTGACTTAAGCATATGGTAGCCTTTCTATAATTCGATGGTATGATTTTATTCAATCCGTCTGTTATCTATGTGTTTGTGCATGCTTGACAGCTATACACATGATTGGGTATGCTGACGCCCATTTGTTCTTATCGTATTCTTATGTGACCTTCATTCACAATCACACGAGAAACGCAAATGATGGCAGACTCTAATCATCAAGTCATGAATACCCAATCGGAACGGAATCTATTGTTCCTATCTCGCCGTCACTTGGATTTATGACCAAAATCCCATCTGATTCCAGAATGAAGCCAACATGTTTCCACCTTCACATCTGACCCGACATCCTCGCGCTTTTGCACGGCGATGGAATGACCCTTTGCATCCTCGTCCTGTCCTGTCTCCTCACACCAAAGGGAATCAACCCGCTCGCATGGTTTACTCCATCCAACTCTGATATAGAAGAAGATGATAAGAGAAACAAAGAAAAAACATGACAACACCCTCTCTTGAAACCTTTTTTGTTTTCTTAAGAAAAGAAAGGTATAGTCCTCCAAATCTCTCCCCTCGCCACGCCAATGAATAAACACTAAACCAAGAAGAAGAGAGGCAGACATATTTCTCACATGTCACGCAAGTGATAGGAGGTTGAAGACGGCATAGTGCTGAAGGTTCGAAGAGAAGCATACCGAGAGTGGGATAGTGATAATCTCTCTGAGTAATGAAGAGACTGCCATGTTTGGCGTATCGTGTAGCAGTGTAGCAGAACGATGAATACTAGGGGACTTTTGGTAAAATGCTTTTCCCTGTCTTTTTGAAAGGGGCATGCATGCATAGGATGCCACAAACAAGCCTGAGGAAGAAGCGAAGAGGAACGCCGTCGACTATGCAAATAACTCTCTACTCCCAAATCATGCCTCCTGAACTGCACGTGAAAAGTGAAACGAAGCTTGACGCTGGGCGATGCCTGGCCCAGCTATGATCAAGAAATATCATTTGAAAAAAGAAGTATCATGAATTGCCGGACACACCAAGTCCGCTGCCTTGACGTCCCAGGCCAGAGTTACGCCATTCTCGCCTCCTGCTATGCTCGGCGCTATCGAGTTGACTGTCTGACTGGTTGAACTGATTGACCCCATAAGGCGAAGTGTTTGCCAGATCGTTCCGTCCTCTGAATCGCGCCGGAGGTGTTCCATGCCCATTGTTGGTATTGGAATAAGGCATTGAAGGATCTTGGATCGTACGAACAGTGGCTTCACCCTGCCATATCGCTGGGTCAGTTTCTACTCGCCGAGCTGGTGGTCGGGTGGAGTTGTCCTGACGATTGTAAACCTCGTTCACATCTGCAATGGAAATTTGCCCCCGTCGATCTTGGAAACGCTTCAGTATGTCTCTTGTTGTGAGATCCCCACTGTTACTGAAGATATAGGGGTCGTTCATAAGACCAAGAATCTCGTCAGGAACCTGGGAAGAAGGTCAGCTCAGTGTCAATGTGTCCATATACAGAATGAATTCTCCTTACCTGGCACATTTCTTCAATATGCGTAATCATCATTTCTACAGCATCAATAACATAGATGGCTTCGCTGTCCAGGGCGGGTGCTCTATTAGGGTTCATAAGGATGTTGGGCGCAATAACGGTGGCCAGGTTTCTTGTGTCCATCTTGGAACCGAGGTCCTCGTCCAGTTGGTGGAAGGTTCCAGCCCACTTGAGGAAACTGAACAAGATCTCAAGGCAGTCTCGGTGGCTCTTTGGCAAAAGACAGCAGGTCAAGTGCAGACATTGCTTCCTCTTCTCAGGGTCTGAAATCTTGGCTGCACTCACCCATAGCCTGTATAGCTTGTGGGTCATCAAGGGATCGGGTAGATCTCGTAGATAACGCTTGAGGAGAGCAGCAAGTTGAACAACAGGCTGCTCCATAAAGTTGACAACGTCGCAGCCTTCCGTGTTGATAGTCTCCACCAAACCGTGCTGCTTCTTGATGTTGCCGTTCTTTCGGAACACACCCTCGACAGAGAGGTCCATCTTGCGCATCGACGTTACTATGTCGTCGATAACTGCCGGAATTCGGAGTGTGCCCGGACCAACACCGTCTGTCGAATCCGCACCATCCCTCTCGATGATGATTTCCAGAGGTACACCGAACACGCCCTTCTTCTTGACACTCTTGTTCTTGTCGTTCTTGAAGGCTTTCCCGAGATTCTTCCAGAAAGTCGCCTGTTTGCGCGACTCGATGAAGCTAAGAAGTTCCTCGAGTGTAAATTCCTGCTCAACCATGGGCTGCATGGTGAGAACAGCAAGATGGCGGACGTTGAAGTACTCCAGGCCAGAGAGCTCAGAAAAGAACTTTCGCCCTATTCGCTGTGGCATCATGTCCGAGCGCTCTCGTTCGGCTGATTGGGTTCGCTCATGGCCCTGACCTCCAGACGGAGCATCCAGCGAGCGGTCTGAAAAGGGTTGTGGGGTTCTCTGTTGCTGCTCTCGGGACTGCTCGACAGCTACTATCCTGGGAATATCATCCAGGGTAATGCCATCGTTCTGTCCAAACATGATATCTGTAGAGCCTTGGAGGCCTGGTCCACCTTCACCAGATGAGCCTGGGCGTGGTCCCCGGCCATCGGTGTCCATCACCCGAGAACTTCTAGCCTGCCGGGCGCTAGAAGACAAATGTCGATCGAGTCGCGTACTTCGTAGCCTGCGCACATCATTCAGAGTGTTCTCATAAGACGACTCTCGTTTGCTGCCGCCGGGTCCCCGTGACTGATCTCCTCCCCGCGACCTTGGGTCGCCTCCCGGGCCATCACCAGCACCATAACCGTTATTATCGGAGTCATCGTTGGACCGTGGGAGGGTGCCATTGGCCTTGAGGATATCCAATAACCGAGCCAAGGCTACCCGAAGTAAGAAGACGTATTGTTGTAGTTTTGAGACGTGCTCAAGTGTTGAGCTATTGGCCCCTGCGCAGTTTGTGCAATATATCTTCCGGTCAAGAGAACTGAAACGAGCTTCCTGTAGTGTCCGGCCAACATCCCTCGAACACCTGGAGCACCTAACACAGTTAAGATGCCATCTCATGTCGCCATTCTTAGCACACTCGTCCTCAACAGATCTATGGCAAAGAGCGCAGTGATCCGAGTCGTTCGCGGAGAGTTTTCCACCGCTTGCGGTGACCGCCAACTGGCCGTCGTCGTTCTTGACGGCATCGAGGTCGCTCAGGTCGTCAAGAAACTGGTATAAGCCGTTTGAAGCACTGGCTTCGCGCTCCAGGCGTAGCGCACCTTGAAGACATATTCTAATAAGAAGTTTAAGATAATGGGCAAGGCCGGTAACAAGAGACAGAAGCTCCTGTGTGACACCAATCTTGTGGACAGTGCTGTCTTGCGTCTTTGAAAGTAGAGAGAAAAAGGAGACAATCTTTTTGCATAGTAGTTTGGCTTCTCGCCCATAAGACATGCCTGAGAAAAAGTTAGATTTAATGTGACGCCGTTTAACGCCAATGGGTGTTTACCTTTTTCGTTCAAGCCAACCATAGTCGCATCAAGACGGTCTGCTGATTGGAACAAGATCTCAACATGATAGATGAAGCGCTTGGCTACAAAGACTCCTTCTACATATGAGCCGTTGCTGACATGAAGCAGCATGTCGGAGATGCACGCAGCAGAAGACTCTTCGAAGGTCGATAAAACACTCCATATGCGGAAGACCTTCTCTTCCATGCGCTCTTCCTCCTCACGGATAAGGTCTCTGCCTGCTGCATCATCCGAGCTTTCGAGCGCAGGCATCGAATCCGTGGGCTGGGCTAATCGCACATTCCAGAATTTGTGAATCATGTAGCACTCGGGGTGCCAGTGCTGATTTTGTCCATTTCTAAATATTTCGACAAACTGTTTTAAAATGGCCGTTTGGCAGCCGTTGCACCGTTGCGCAAACTGTGTTGAATAATGATAATGGCAATAAACGTTTCCGTCGTGTTCGTAGTAGCTATCTTGAGCGCCGAATATCGTTGAACATAATGAGCAGGTAAAATGATCGACATGGTACTTTCGGTCTAGGGCGGTGATGTATGAGCCACGGAGCGCTCCCCCGCATTGGTAGCAAAGGAGGCCGAGTCGGCGGAAGTAGTCGGTCTCGCACAGGGGGTATTGTCCCCGGCCGTTTTCGTCCTCAGCCGGGAAGAACTTTGAAGCTACTATTTCACCACAGTCCTACAAGTTGAGCAGGTTAGTCTCCGTCCGTCGTAAAGTGAGAACGGGGTCGGCTGGGAATTCGCACCTGACACTTGAAACAGTCAAGATGGAATGTTCCATCAAGAGCTCGCACAAACTGGCCCGTCAAGGGCTCCCCGCACGCCTGACATGTCCTCGTCTGCCCGCTGGCAGACCGTCCTCCTCGCCCTCGCGACCTGTTCCGCTCAGCACTTTTGCGGGGCGGTTGGTCCTCGGCCCATCCTGGGGGATTGGGGGTACCGGGAGCTGAGGCGGGCGGTCGCGGTCTATAATTGTTGTTGTCAGGTGTTCGGGCTCTGTAACTGCCGTCTTGCCAGTTTGAATCAGCATGCGGGGGCATGTCCTGAGCGTGATATTCGTGGGAGTGGTCGCCATGGCTGTGTTCGCCGAGCATGGCGTCGTCGTAGCTCGACGCCATCGTGAGAAGCAATCCAGGTCGTCAAGATTCACCAATGCCCCCTCCTCGCTCCAGACCAATCAAGCGCGAATAGTGTATCAACACCAAGTTTCCAACAGAGATCGGCGGATGTTTGCAGCGGTCGGCATCAGCACCAGCTGAGGGAGGCGGCGATGGCGGCAGTAGAAGCAGCAATGACTGTATTGAGGTCAATTGGCGTAGTTGGACAAACAATTCAGTAGACGATAAGAAGCGGTATCGGTCGAGGAAGAGATGTGATCGAGTGCGTTTTGGTGTTCGTATGACTAGCCAACATAAGCCCGCCCAGTTCGGACTGGGATAATAGAGGCGGCGGGGGGAGAAGGTCGATGGCAGTGAAGAAGCAATGCAGCACTGGACAACTAAGACCCGGTAGACTTAGTACCTTATGTTGAGAGAGGCTGGAGCATGTAGTCTAGTGTATAAACAGCGACGCTGCAGCGGAGAAGAAGAACAAGAGACAATGGAAGAAGATGCGATCGGATCGACACAAGGCGCGGCGCAGCGCGTCTGCGGCGGTGTGGGATGAAGGAGCGTGGGAGTAAAATCGAGGCCTGTCGTGAGAGAGTAAAGTGAAGTCGGGTAAGGTAAAGTGAGGTACGGAGTATGTATGGAGTAGATAGCAGGAGGCGCCTGGTGGTAGGGGAGCTGAAGTGCAGGTCGGGTGGAAACTGGCAGTGGTGGTGGTAGTGGAGAGCCCAGGGCCCCCGTGGATTGAGGACAAGACCTCCTGGTCAGAGACTGGAGGTACCTAGGTAGGTATTCTGCATACTAGGGGATTAGCAGCCAAGCTGTGGTACCCGCGGGACCTCTAAATACGGCCTACTAGGTGCTGTGTAGGGGCAAAGGTCGGGTACCGGTGGATGCACCTTGGCGGGGGAGTAGGTACCTTTGACGGGAGATTCTGCGCCAGATCAACTGCCTCTACCATACTAATAAGAGTCTGAAGCTAACTACTAAAATAAATAAAAAATCATGGTCTCAGGAGGGACAAGGCGGGTCACTATCAAGGAAGCCCGTGAGTTAGGGGACCGGATAGTAGCAGCAGCAAATAATAATAGCAGGTAGGCCTTGGACTTGAAAGACTTGAACATAAGACCTAATGTCGTTAAAAAGTACGGAGTACATTTGACTCAATCTCAATGGCAACTGCTAATGCTAATGCTAATGGATTTACAAGGTACCGCTGCCTCATGCAAATGCTGGGCTTGACCATGGCTCAACGAACGAGATGTGAGATGCTGGTGGACTCAGATGGGGGATAGAGTGGACCCTATTGTATTAGGGGCGTTTGAATACATCGAGATAATTTACTGCAATTTCCAGGCCATAAGGATCCACGTCCAACCTGAAGTCTCGAGGACGTTGAGCGTTCTATTAGTTCACGATCCATACGCTATAAAACAAAAATAAACGGTGAATGTTTCGAAACTCACGCTTATCCTTCCTCAGGTGCAGGTGTAAATGCAGATACAAATGCAGATGCAGATGCAGGTCGCCGACAGCACAGCCTCTTCGAAGGATATTATTAGGCACTCACTCTACCATGGTCCAAGGTAGTCAGATTCATCACGAGTCCGGGCAATCATAATGATGAGCCGTTTGGGATCTTGCCTCTTGAGTAAGTCCTACAGATTTTCCCTCTCTTCTATTGGATAAGGAGAAGGGGGGGGCGCGAGATTGAGAATTCCTTATTGTCATCATATTAGGGTCCATCACCATGGATTAGATATGGATGTCACTCAAGCAACTGCCTGGGTCCGAAGATTAATTACAGTTACATACGTACCTCCTTGACTCGGAGAGACAATAACGAACCCTAAAGGCTTAAGCTATCCACTGGACATCGCTGGGAATGTCTCCGCCTGAAGTCAGCCTGAGCCTCTAACCAGGTAGCAAGTACTAGCAATATGAGCAATGAGCATCCATGGATCCAATCCTTAACTTGGGTAGAGGTAGAGGTATTATTCGATCATGGTCAAAGCTGCCGCTAGACAAAAAAGAAAGCACGGCTTACAGTACCAGCACCAGCTTGTTTCTTACCACTCACGCACGGCACGGTGAG
>ONZP01000694.1:0-12491 GCA_900312805.1 Fusarium torulosum
ATATGGGAATTATCCTAGAGTTTAGTGCCTTCTATCTCGAAGGAAATATTATCTTTTGCCGCCGTAAGTTAATTATAATCTTCTCTGGATTTTATTATAATATCTCTAGAGGCTATTAAACTAATATAGATAGTAGGCATAGGAGAGACCTCTATAATTACTAATCGGCTTTATAATATAAGTTTATTATGATATCCGAATTATTTGTATAACTTCTGATTATCTATACGATGGTAGGATGCCTCGAATAATCTATTATTCGTAGCGCTAGGATACTCGGTATGAAGGTCTCGATCTTAATGAAGAATATTTAAATAGTCTGCAATCTTAGCGCCTAATTTTCGACGAGGCTGAAGTCCTTCGAGCTTTTTTAAGACTCCTTATATCTCCAGGTTCGATCTGCCCGGTATGTCTACCAGCGTATCTTTGCGGATAAAGTGGTCAGGTAGTTACCGTCCGAAGTCATACTAGATCCCTCAATCTCACTGGCGCGCAGTATTGCCATCCAGATTCTCGAGGACCGCAACACTGCTCTCGCTGCGCGAAACATGGTAGCCGGCTACAAGGAATTCCGGGCAGACGACCTAGGCTTCACGGGTTTCATCGTCGTTTTCAATCTCGGTCCACTCGGTATGGCGTACTTCAACTCTCAAGAAGTGCCCGAGGTAAGATGACATTTTTTGTGACATGTACGTCGTACACAAAGCTGATTAGCTGCAACTTAGGTACGAGCCGCCTACTAAAACGATGTAAAGCCGCTCCGAAAGCGAAGCGAGACGCGGACCAGACCGCGATCTGAACTCAAACATTTGCACCATCATCAAGGTAAAGAAGGCTACAGTCACACCCCGAAGGAGCCCATTGTACGCAACGGAACAACACCAAACGACAAACATCTTCTCAAGAGGTTCTTGAGTAGCTCGGCCAACGAGATGTGGCACTTATCCATGATCTCAATGCCACCGAATGTTCTTTTCAACCTGGACTTTGCCGACAAGGACACAAGCAAGCCGCCTCATGCTCCAAGTAAGGAGCAATACACTCGTTATTGGAACACACAGGGAGGCGCTGGTCAAACTGTCTACGTCGTGGATGGTGGCTGGTATGGTCCCAATGATCGGGTAAGTGAGACGATACTAGATACCATGAACATGATTCTAATTATACATGGCCATATAGGGTATCGCCAATGCCAATCCCAGGCCACTCTTCCCAGATCCAATGTGGGCCCTTTCTTCGGTTCCGGAAGAACACAAGGCACACGGGTACCTGGTAACATCCTACGCTGTTGGACACGCCATGGGTATAGCTTGTGTATCTAAGCTTGTCTTTCTACAATTCAACATGGCAGGAGGATACTATAGAGAACGGGCTATTGAGAATCTCTTGATAATTGGCAACGACCAAAAGGGCAACAAGAATAGGGCAGGCGTCAACATGTCGCTCAGGTCCGTCGTACAGAGCGCGAATCACCACGCACTATGGATTATACATGGTGAGTGCGGCACGTGAGTATATCTACAGATGGTTGTACTGACATGATTTCTCACCAGCCATGTTGATGCAAAAGATTGAGGAAAAGTATGGAGTAGTGTGTGTGTCTGCTGCTGGCAATGACCCAAAGTCACCCTACCACGAACCGCAGCGTTCCATGACTTCACTCAAGACCAAGTTTGTTATCGGTGCTGTTGACCAATACAGCAAGAAAGCTGACTTCAACGCTTTCAAGGGCATGCTCACGCATTTCGCACCAGGAGTTAACTTACGCTTTGCCAGACTTCTCACACATGTCAAACAATATGCCGGCGGCACGGCTCAGGGAAATTCTTTTGGTAAGGCTCCCCCCCTCTATTAAGTATTTAGTCGAGCTGGCTCTAACCATATCGCTTCCAACCTGCAGCTGCCCCTCTTGTTGCTGGACTTGTTGCATACTTCCGTGGACTTCCGGATATTGTTTAACAATATGGTGAACTATCGCCAGCACAGGTGAGGGAATTGATTGATCAGACGCAGCGTTATATGGACTACCGTCCTGAGCCAAACAAGGTCAAGCAGAAAGCCATCTACAATGCCATACTCCGTCCAGAGGGAATCTATCCTTCACGCAATCCAAATGCCATTCCAAAGAGAGGTCTAGAGGCTCGCGGCTTCGGTGACTCGTGTGAATTGCCTGGCTCCGGAAGCGGAAGCGGAAGCAATGACGGGCCGGGACCGCATTTCGGTCCGCCTGTCGTTTTCAAGCCCGGCAAACCAAGTCCTTTATGTAGCGAAGTCTGTGGAAAGCTTTGTGAAGGTTTCTGGTGCACTGTCGACCTACTGGAACGAACCCGGACTTTTCAAATCCTACTTCCCCTGCCGGAGGTAACAATGGAGGCGGGGAAAGGGACCCATCCATCTCTTTAGGTTGCCTGATCTCCCTGCTCCAACTAAGAGCAGTGGGGTTCCTATCGGAAAGGTCTGTCTCTCTTCTACGACGGGTGTCCAATGTAACGGTGGGCCGAGAGGAGTCGTCTGCCAGACCACTATATCGTGTATTAGCACCGGCGTCGATCCCAACTTTCCTACCATTACTGCTTGGCAGCCACCTACCAACCCTGATGGTGCTACTTGCGCATCAAGCACCACCTGGACTCAGCTGGGTGGTCCTAAGGGTCAGGCCACTATAACATCTAGCGCCTGTGCCTCGTGGAAGCCGAAGGAGACTCCCAAGCCCAACCCTACGCCCAAGGGTCGCTGTATCGTCGCACACACTTACATGAGGAATTGCTTACGTAGTCCCGATGGTATATATATGCAGGTCTGGGAGATCGGAATTCTTCAGTGTGATGAAGGGAATGGTATTTGGTTTGCATCCGATAAATCCGTTTATCGAATGGACTGTGCTGGTAAAGCAAAGGTCAGTGTCAGTGATAATGGTTCCCAGTTGACATACACGTCGAATGACGGGTTTTCTGTCTCTGGCAAGAACTATAAATATCAGTCGGACATATGGGTTTGCGGTGCCAAGCCTGGCAGAGGTGGTATACCTGACGTTGATATTAAGGCTTCCTTTTCGAGAACATTCTCATGAGCCAGAGTAATAATCCCACTATTTCACTAGTTAACTTTACTTTTTTTCGTAAATAGTTTCGATTTTAAGCTTTTCGAATGACGTACTTAAATTCTTTTTGCCACAATGTGTCGTGACTTCTCATAGAAACCAATTGAGTATGGCGGCACCAGCACTGGCTCATCCATATCCTCCCTTCCTAGGTAGTGCTTTTTTATTAACCGGCATATAATAATACCAAGCCACAAGTATTCTTCCTACGCAAGGCTCTATAGCCAACTCTATATATATAACAAAGAACGACGGGACCCAAGTACATTATTCGAATCAAATAGTAATAAGCTTATGGTTCAGATGCGGGGAAGAGGGGAAGGGTAAAAGGGATATACCAAGTTATACAAGAGTTTAGTTAGGTAGAATACTCACAAGTATAAACTTTGCAATAGCTTTAACAGAGCCGCCTTAAATCCAAGAGTTCATACAGCAGGATGTCTAAGAACCCCCATTGATCCGAACTGCGATTTAATTAGCCGACCTATGTGGGGTCCGCCTGAGTATAAGGAGGGTAGGGATTATCCTCTGTAGATAAGCTATCTTTAGCTATCTGTGCCTTTCATGGACTAGCGCCGTACTAAGACAATCCTGTCTAGCCCTTCCTGCGTGGGGCCTATCAGTCTTGACTGGAGCCTGACGGCCCCATACTTGGCTTGGCCAGTCTAACCCAAACCAATGAGCGACCACCCATAAACGCCCTTTGAGTCTCATATGTGCGGCTTTGTAAAATGACTGCTTATTGGATATAATTCAATAGTCAGCATGGTGATTGTGCGGTATTAAATACGCTCCTACGTAGCAATTCACCACCATTACCAAATGTGTTTCGGCTCCCCTCTGCCATTAATACTTACTTGTTGACACCGCGATAATGGCAGATGGTCTCAGTGTTGCTTCAGGGGTATTAGCTTTGGTGACATTTGCTTTCCAATCGAGCACCATTCTTTTCAAGACTGTTCGCAGTTTCAAAACCCAGGACGCCAATGCGCGCGCACTCAAAACTGAGCTGAGCGATCTCACTGGAGTCCTGCAATCGCTCCTGGAGACAGTCACAAATCACCCTGAGATTAATTTCGACTCTCTCGAATTGCCTCTGCTACGCTGTGGAAAAACTTGTGAGGAGTATGGCAAGCTCATTGCTCGATGCACAAGACACTCGAACGGAACTCGGCCAAGCTTCCGGGACTGGATTGGCCAGCAGTACCTGAAGGGAGATATCACAGATTTCAAAGACATGCTTGCTGGGTATAAATCAACAATTAATATAGCATTGGCTAGTGCAAACATGTGCGGTTCCATGATCGGGGTTAGTGTATGAAATCAACTAATGACTATTCTTATAGAACTATTACGGCTGTCACGCGCAATGTCATCGAAGAATATAAAGACATGATAGATGATACAACCGCCGACCTCCAAAAGCACATGCAGCGACTAGATGAGAGAGCACGTAGCTTGGCTGTGCCCAATGCTGAAAGCGTCGAGTCCGATAGCACTGATTGGCTTGCTCTATTTGAGGAGAAAGAAAGTACTCGAAAAGGTCTCCAGATCTGTACTGAGCTATCTTTGCACATCGAAGCACTCGAATCAACATCCAACGAGAATCCGCAGTTCTCCCAACAGCCTTCAGCCGATAAATACATCAGAAGTAGTTTGAGTTCTGCTAAAAGTTCCATCAGTTTGTTGGAATCACGTCTTAGAAACCATGGGAACGAGATCGATCAGAGGATGGATGCTATGAAATTGAGAACGAACCTCTCTGAAGATGATATCAATCAACTGGCACAATTACAGGAGACAAAGGAAAGCATCCGTCAATGTATGAACGTTGTTGCTGATGCCGGCGAGGACTTGGTAATGGATCGTGCCAACGTCTTTGAAGACATAATGATGACTGATAATGCTTACGGTATCACGGTTTCAACCGTAAAGGATCTGGTTATCGCGAGGCGAGTCAATCTGCAAGGCCAGGCGCGTTATGTGGGTGGGCAAATAGATGAGGCAAGCTATAACGCAACCATTAACGCACTTACCGACTTGGACCGAGGAAGTGCACAATACAGAGGGCGGGATGTTCCACCGGTATCTTCTGAAAATGAAGCGGCCAAGAAGACTGTGACATCCCAAGCTTTTCTCCAACGTCATGGCCCCGGCTTTAAGCTCGCACCGCCTGATGTGTCAGCCAAGCCTTCTGGATCAACCTCATAAGTGTTGTCGTGATCATGAAAGCTTAGTTTCTATCAAGGGTAACTTTGGAAAATTTTGCAAGAAGAAGGACTTGATAATGGGTTTTAAATCATATATATATATTTATATCACTTTTGCCAAGATCGCATTTCGTCATCTTGAAAGGGAACTCTTACAGGTCAAAATCCTCTCCCATGGAAAAGGTTTTCGCAAGTTAAAACTAGCATAATGTACAGACTTATCTTGATCTGACCCTAATCTATATCATACCTTTACAGATAGCACGACTCGCAAATGGAACTGAACGGTTATCTTTAACATAACTATTAGGGTGGGCATTATTATCGCCGGATTACCAGAAGATAGCTTCGTGCAACTTTGAATTTCTCATCTGGAGACTCTTGATATACAAGTGAAAATTTGGATCAATCTATAGACATTCGATATGCAAGCTAAAGGACTGGTGGTAGACTGGACGACAATGCTCTTTCTGATACAACCGGCAGTTCTTAATCGGTATCGGGTCTTTAATGTGGTGTGATTGTATTTTTTAGATAAGGTTGAACCAAACCAAATAGTTGACCGGTCTTTGGTGGGAACAGGGTGGCCGTTGGGCACACGGACTAGATACCGACTCTTTGGTCATCGTTCTATCGCTACGATGTGAAGGGCTGGTAGCTACTAACAATAGAAATCATCCTGATGCCTCGAACGAACGTCTCTTCGCAGTGGCCACTTGTTCACGTTTATTTTGGGATACGGGGGACTTTTTGTATAGTTAGAGGAAACGAAAGACTCGATAGGGTCTATTGAGGCTTATATATATTGGGGGAAAATGTGATAGTGTTATCGTGCTATCTTGGGTGACTTCTTGCATCTTATGTCTAGCTACTTGTAAGTGACTCAAATTTATAACATAATTAATATAACAGTGCCAAGGACAGAATAGCACGATTGTCTAGAGGCAATGCTTGATAATAAGCGAATGTAATTGTAGATTGGTATACACTGTTCATCTCATTCTATTAATATCCCTCGAAACAACTTTACATATGAATTTGGATTACGCAGAGCTTGTGGCTCATATGAAGTCAAATCCAGATTCCAAACAATGCACAAAGATGTTCTTCTATGCCAGGTTCAAGCCAAGGTAACCCCCAAGACCAATACATTAACGCATCCAGCTCTATTTGGTAGCCGAGAAGACATTCTATACTGCTATCGTCTGAGGTAATCATTAAGGCATAAATTTCTGTCGTAAAGCCTGTTTTTACAGCGGGGTAAAGACGGTTGTAGTGCTGTAGTGGGTGGTGCCTTTTGCTCCTTGGGCTACGTATGGCGCCAGGGCGACAATACTCAAAGTATTTAAAGACTTCATGGTGTTTGGTATACTTGATTAGAAGTGCAAGGTTTAGTGAGAGTTGGTTGTTTAAAGTTAAGTCCCGGTGAAAAGAGGTCTAGGGTCCACCAAAAGAATTTAAGAAATTACATTTGGTTCTTGCTCCCATCAATTGAATCCTCCAGAACCTTACTGGCCAATAATAAATCTACTTCTATGCTCCCTGAGATACCCCTGCTTGTCAGAATTAGTCTTGCGTATAGGATATTTTAAGGTTTACTGTACAATATTGAGTTACTAAAGATATGAGAAAATTACGTTTAATATTAAAATAACTAGTACATTAAATATATTAGTACTTATATTGGATTCTTAAACATTTATTTCAAGGTTTCTGGAAGCTATAATGTGAGTTGTTTCTGGTGACACAGTATAGCATGATACACGTTTATCATACACGTCATATATTTAGCGAAGTGAACGAGAGTTCATGGTATTCTTCCATAGCTTTGATATTGCCGAATTAAGAGCTATGGGTAAACGCCTAGATAGCCAAGGCTTCGTTCCTAGTGTTTAAGTAACACGGCTGAATATCCTTAGTAATTGGCTGTATAGACATATAGCCACTTGACCAGGGATGTTTATTAATTACTTCCCGGTACATATGTGTGCATACTATATGAGAAAGCCTTAAGGCCTGTATCTGTTGTACACTCCGAAATTGTTCAAATCTCTTAACTATTACTTGCTTTCATTCCTAAGGGGCGGTGTCAACCCCTTTGGAATTCAATGGCGCTTTGCAGGAATGACTTTTAGTATTGAAGACCTACAGGTCCAATCGGACGTCATGAAATCAGCCCTGCATTTTTTGCCCGGAGGTAAATTACCAGCATGGCGGTACTGCTGAAAACGGGCTATAGATATTTCCGAGGTAACCTCCCACCCTCGACGGGAGGTCGTTGTACAGAGCAGTCGGGGGAGGGGGGTCGAAAATTCTGTTGACCCAGATAACTATGAAGGGAAGCGCATACGGAACGCCGCTAAGCCAGCCTTGAGATTTAAATGTGGTGACAATGTGATAACTCTGTTAAACGTCGGGCCACACCGCCATATCATATCTATAGTCACGCGAGCATCTTAATGGGCCGAGCGCTGGCTTGCGTCTTTATTCCAGCTTCAATGGTTCAGGGATTGATTTCATACCAGACTAACTTATATAAATTAGTATATACCCCAGCCTTTCACTTTTTCAAAGAGCTTTTGTAAGGAGAAAGGAGGTCAATCCTCTTCTTCAGTTACTTTGGTTTTTCAATTTGAGCTAGAATGTAAATAAGTTCAAGCATGACTGTGGATGCGCCAGATCCTCGCGGGACCAATGTCACTCCCGAGACATTCCTAATCTCTCTAACTGCTGCGTTTCTGAATCAACCTTCATACAGATATTTTGACTGGTTGAACACTCAATGTCATCGAGCTGCTCCCAACTACTACTAAGGTCACCCCTATGAGCCCGGTGTGCGGCAGACACTGATTGGGACGTAATAACAGTTCTGTTGCACCCAGAAAACGGCCTAATAGAAGTGGGAGAACGTTTTGTAGATGTATTAGAATTGGAATCGGAGCTCATAAGTTTGTGTAGTGCTGGCAATGAGCCTGCGATTATTCCAATTCCTACTTCAAAGGTAGACCAGAGCACAACATATCCGATATTATCTAGTCTTATTAGTATAGCAGCAGAGGAGTAGTTTGAGATAGGGTACTAACACAAGTAATCATCGGGAGAAGAGAAAGCCTTTAGGTATGGCAATCGAATAATAGTGCAGAGTGATGCCCTATCAATAAGTTAGTGTAATAGTTTATAAAATGAGATCACAACTTACAGTACAGCTAGTCCAAGAATAATAGTAACCAAGACTTTAGTAGCTCTCTTCATCTTGGATTTATATAATATAAAAATGGGCAGGATAGCACAAATCCAGTCAGAAATAACTGCACTAATAGATACCGTGTAGGCTAGACTCATTAAAAACGGTATGAAGCATTTTCCGTGATTATCCCAGATCGCAGTAAGCGGTATACATATAATAAACACGCCGACGGTATTATATAGCATCGTAACTGTGGTGAAGATAATCGTGCCCCAGATGATAATGCGGTGGATTTTTATGACGGTGATGCGTAAGAGGGTGACGCAAATAGAACATTTTATGAAAATGGTGGAAATGCTGTAGAATACTTGGCCAATCCACATCCACTAACATACACTGGTTAGTAGACGTTATGCTTGTAGATATTAATATTACCTTCCGGCCATTAACTTGCAGATATTGATTCAAGTCTTTATCCTTTGTTCCCAAGCCAAAATACATAGCTCGAATGCCAACCGCAGTTACTATAACATTTAATATCTGATGGTCTGTCAGTGTCTTATGTCTTGTCTCAATTGTAACTTAAACTCACCCAGCCGGCAAGCATAAGGCCGTCATCAACCCCGAAATTATGATATTTCAGTCGAACAGAACATCGCAGAATAACAGTTATCGCTGTGGTGATGAGAAAAAAGATTGATGTAACAAGCATGACACGAGTCAGACCCTTCGGGTCTAATGTCGTTATGTTCTGATCAAGCATGATGATCGAGAAGTATTGAACAAACCCTCGCAATACGAAAAGTGCAGATCAAGAGTGCAGTCCTCGCAGTTTGGGAAGTGTCTCCTTTTTAGCACTGACACGATGCGTCGGATATTATAGGGTTTAAGCCATTCCCCATGTTTTAACTTCCATCGTCAGTACCAGGTCTAGTAAACTTTATCGATGTTCGAACCAAGATGTCTCCTTCTTGCTGACGCTAAGTGGTCAAGTATGTGGCTTCAAGCCACGGCAGGCACTGGCTCGACCCAGACTCCGGACACATAGTAATAGGACACACAGTAATCGTATGACCGTCCCGCGAAGCCACAGAAAGACAGGATTGCTTGGTGGTGCTCAACCGTAACAGCAGTATCATGATTGATTGACACCCTCCCAAAAATGTGGATGAGGATTAGATGCACTCTTTTCCGTATTAAGTTAAGGACTCAGAATAACTTTGATATATTTGATATAGCAATGGCATCCACGCCGCCCCTATTTATCAGAAACCACACAGCATCCTAGCAATCTCCATGAGCGATGGACTTACGAGTGAGAAGATGGTACCGTCACCGTCCTCAATGACAGTATTCAACAAGGAAAGTGACCGTCGCGATCGTCAACATCAAGGGAGATACCCTGAAAAGCTGATAAATGCCACTAGGCCTCGATGAAGTTTGATTCGATGTCAATATGTACGGTCTCATGATCCTGTTGCTCTCCACATAGGTTTCGTTGATTCCAAGGCCAAGAATTATGCATGGCAAAACAGGCCACAGCGGTATAAACGTAGAGGATACGATGATAGAAGATATTGAGAGCTAGTAATAAGACAAGTAGCAGTGTCCTACATCCATCGATCACGCTGATCGTTGGATTCGGTACCTAGGAATTGGATCATATAGATTTCCGGACCGAAGACCCGCATTCCCTGATCCGAGCCAGAGTTATCCACTACCTGAAGGAGTGGAGCACCGTGCTCTGTGTCCGAATCAGACTCCCCGATCAGGATCTCAAGACATATGCGATAAAGCGGATCATCTATCTAGATCTTCTAAGGTAACTTGAACGCCCGATTAAGGTCTTGTTCAATATAGTACCAGTCTCAACCCATCGCTACCGGCGATGAGATGCAGGAGACACTAGTTAGCCAGGGTTATCTGGACTGCTCCTTTTGATTTACGTATGGTCATAGACATACGAAAATAGTCTGGAAATAGATATATATATAGGACATTGCCAGGGAAACCCAACAATTAGGGGTGCACAACGATTAAGACTAAAGGGTGAGGACGCAAAGTAATATTAGTATTGGAATATTTTCTATGCTAAGGCAAACGTGTACTATATGGCCGCATTAGAGAGAATATCTAATAAAACCCAATTTTCAAGACCCTCGCAGTTGCCTATTCAGTTGTAGGCTCGTCCTGTATATCCACAGGTATAGGCATGAGCGGTATCTCTAAGCACTCAGCACTTTTCAGGTCTGACGCAACCTCCGAACTGATGAGCTGTATTAGTAACTGTTGTCTATTTATCAACTCAAACGTACTTCATTGCGAATGAGACCTTCTTTACAGAAGCAGCCACTAACACACTGCGTGGTACAAACCTGGGGCACCGGATCGTCGCAGGTTTTGGGACATGCTGAACCGCAGCTCAGGTATTGTTCACCCTGTAGGATTTCATTTAACAAGGTTAAGTAGCTCAAGCATATTTAATACTTACAGGCTTGCATTTATGGGCCGATGAGGCAGGAATAGCTAGGATGCCAGTAGCGAAAAGAGCTACAAGTGAGATGTAGCACTTCATTATAAATGTGTTATGAGAATTTTATCGTATATGGAGTGATGAGTGAAGTGTTGAGAGATATAGGAATAGAAGGTTAAAGGATCCTCTGGAGGGACAGGCCTTATATAGTGATTTTTTCTTTCACATTCACATGCAACCCGGCGAGCTTCCCCTCATAACACCATGTTCTGAATTTTATTCAACACACCACGTAACATTCGATGTCACAGGATCAACTGGTGCCAGGAGAGCGTTCGGGAGATTCTATGATGCTATTGTCTCAGCCATTTACTTACACCGTTGAATCATCCAGCTCAGGTAATAAGCCAGCCTCCAAAAAGGACAGTACCTATATACATCCTAACACTTCCAATAAAGCTTTCATAAGTATTAAATGAACAGCCAAAACCATTCAATTGAGAGAAACAAAATATGTTTCTCGTTATTAGCATTCCTTAACCCGAAGCTGTGGAGTAATTTCGTTGCCACAGCTGCACATTTCTGTAGGCCCGGGCGGGCCGAGACACTGATCAAAGCCGATGCTAAGCATAGCTAGTAAAAATTTGTTTTGCTAATAGTTAGTATAGTGTTAATATTAGTTATTAAGGCTATTGTTAACCCAGACTTTTCCTGTGACTAGATACTAGTAATGAATGTTAAGTGGATATGTATAGAGAAATAGAGATAGGAAAGGTTATATTAGAGATATAACTAGGAAATCTGGAGACGAGGTTCTGTAGCCGCCTGTAGAGCAACTGGGCGGTGGAGCCAACCTTTGGCCCATTGGCTACTTCAAGGCCAGACCGTAAGAATGTAAATTTGGCATAATATACAGGCAATCACTCGCCCAGGAAGACAGTCACATATCTTAATATGAAACTATTTGTCACGTTCCAACTTCTGTGAGGAATTCGATAGTTTGAGTTATTTAGTTCCCTCGCAGCAGCCCTCGCTTCCAAGCTACCCCTTACATAAAAAGAAGGATGGTGACAAATGGCTCGTCGAGGACGAAATGGGCGATTACTCTTCATCAAGTACAAATAACATGTTTATAGATATATCAAGCCTACCATAGTTCAAGAAAACAATCCATTAATTAATATCAAGTCTGGTAACAGAAAAAGAGATCTAGCTGTCCTAATAAAACCCGTAGAAATATTAATAATAGAGGGCCCTATACAGACCAACAGGCCACAATAGCTTAAATCCAATAAGGTTACCCAACCATATCAACCACCGCAACTCTATTTCCAAAAGGCATAAAAACCCCCGGCTAGGGCCGCGAGTCCCTCTCCGCACTTCAATCAGCCCACCCGAGACGGAAAGAAGATCGAGATCGCCAAGTACCCTGCCAAGACCTCCTACTCACCCGTAAGTCAACCCGCCGGTCACAATTGGATCAAAAAAGCTGACCTCAATCACAGCCGACATGTCGATCAA